>JXCR01137663.1:66018-77842 GCA_002079205.1 Phalaenopsis hybrid cultivar | reverse complement strand
ACCGAAGCCTCGTGAGAGCAATTTGTCATTTCGGTGATCTAATGTGGATTAGCTTTTTAGTATGTGTAGACTCGATCCTTATGCTTAGAAAAATTTTCACCTTTACATGCATTGTCTTTTGATGTACATGAGGTGATCAAGATTGTTGACTGGATAATGGCTAGGGTCTGACCCTAGGACCGGTTGGGGCAACCCGGTGATAGCTAAGAGCAAGGAGAATGTGTTTGACCGTCATTTTACACAAGGGTTTTAGCAATTATTCGACACTAAATATCACAATTTAATAAAAAATTTACGTGATAGCGAGCGTAGTAGGCGGGTCACATGGGCCTCTAGACCCAATTTCAAGCCTAAACATGCCTATCCAACAACCAAGATAATATGGACCCAATTTTAAAACTTTTGAAGCCCAACTAAACTCATATAAATGATTTCAAACAATTTAGAATTAAAAAAAAAAGGTGACATTGTATTTTAAGAAAAACAACTTGATTCACTGCCATTTGAACAGTTACTCATTAATTTCTAAGGAATTCAAAAATTTTATTATTTATTTGGGGCAATTACAGACCACCCAAAACTTGTTATTTATAAGTGAATCACTCTCTTTCATCTATTTTTCAAATTCTCGCTCAAATATCAAACTTCATGTAAAATACTTCAGTTCAGTAGTTCAAAAAGATTACCTGAATGGTTAAGTTCTAAATATCAATGTTTCGAATGGTTTGTATGAAATTATCCCTATTTGAAATTATAAATATGCATCATATAACATCATAAATATTTTAAATTACAAAATATTGTCACCCAAACACCATCTCTTAACTGTCAATTCAACTATAATAAATTTCATAGGAGGCAATAATTATAAAACAAGTTTTGAAAAGTAGCTAAATAACTGTTGTCCAAATGTGGCCTTTCTTCTAACCATCCAGCTATGCCCACAACCTTGGCTGACCCGTTTGTCCAATGTTTACTTCGGCCGACAAATTGCACGTTCCATTCATGTAATCCACTAGTTCACATGTGGTCAAGAAAAAAAAGGAGGTTTTGCTCAGGCTTTTTTGACTAATGAAATTTCTAACCTCCCTATCATACTAAATATGAACTAATCTTAAAAATTGCTAATAAATTAATGTTAAATATGGCAATATTGATTTGACTTTGAATAGCACCCTGAAAATAAAATATAAGGAGAGCGAGAGAGATGAGTGAACAATAAAACGTCGTATCAATTATGTCTCGTTCATAAAACAAACTCTTTATTTTTATGGGATATTGCACAATGTGATGATATTAAACTTTTGTTCTTGCTTAAAATATCATTTGGTTGCTCTCTAGGTCGGTCGGTTAAGTTTGAGTGGCTTTGGGTCAGTAGAATCAGCTTAGTCGACTGAGGACCACTAAGCTCAATGGATTAGCTCATTATGTTGAGTTTGATTGACTTGAGTAGGCCGATTGATATGACCCAACTGTCAATCATTAACCCATGATGAGGGTCTCTGGATGTCTCTTAGATGATGGAAGATGCTAGGGAACTGGATTTCCTTGGATCAGTTCTTTTAGGACAATTGACTTAAATGTTCTCTTCCCTTGTTTTTGTTTAAATGGCTTGTTGTTGCATCTTTTGGTCATTTTTGGTCTGTCACCTGGTTCGGTTGAATTTGGCATTAACAAGCTTTTGCTCGACAACTTCACACAGTTGGAGAAGTGGGCCTAATAGTCTTCTATTGGCGAGCCCTCCTTCCCTGCTCTAGTTTCTTCCGGACGATTAGATCTTTTCAGAATCAACTATGTCATGTTTATATGTAGTTAAATGCATAACATTTAAGTTTTACATGTCTTTGTTATGTACATGTCTAACACCTAAATTTCAGTTTACATAAAATGTCATCTTACCTATGCATGAAAGAGGTGATTTTACTTTTTAAAATTTAAAATGTGGCATTTTTAATGTAATATAAGAGATTTAATGGTATAATTCTAAAAATATAATTTAGGTTTTAAATATATAAATAGGTAGGAATTGGCCGTATGTATGCATGTAAATGCCCCAACTATTTATTGCCCTTGGCACGATGATCTTTTTTATGAAGTAAAATTTATTAAATTAACTTTACTATTAATGTTGCTTGAAAAATATCACATCAATAGTTCTGATATAAAACTACATCAGAACCAATCATAATGCCCCATATGTATTGTCGACTCTGCTCAATACAAAAAAACTAAATAGTTTAATGCATAACAAGACCAAACCGTACAAGTATTGGAGTCCTGATACAGTTTTGCATCATGACGCCTGATGTAAAGACAATTATATTACAACAGGCAAAATTTAATAAAATAAAATAAAATATTTTTATAACAATATTATTAAAACGTGCCTGAAAATTATTGAATTAATTTCGAGATTGATATTATACATGAAGTATTTATATTATATTGATCTCAAAAGTAATCTTAAGAATCTGATTCTTTGAAATTAATCATATTTAGCCACTTAATGTCAAATTTAAACAAAGCCCCCAGAAACCTAACCGTCCTCTTCAACCAACTCTCTTTACTTCTTCGGTACCTTCTAGCCAAACAATTTTAATTTGTTAGGTGCACCACTTCCTCAATAATGCAACATCATTTATTTTCTTTTCTCTACATAATTATTGGAGTATTTACATACAAACCCCTCAATCCTTATTTATTACATATCTAACCTCCGAACTTTAGATTTTATATTTATATTGTTCAAATCCATGCGTGGGTAAAGAGAAAATATTCNTTTCTTGATTATCTTATAATTAATGGAAATTTAAGGTCTTGAGGATTGGTAGGGGTTGTGGGAAATGTAGAGATGTTTGGAGGTTTTAGAGGGTTTCTTAGGCTTGAGAGATGATCAAGTTTATGGTTGGGCGAGCCTAACTTGAAGGAGGGGAAGTTGTGCTATGAAAAGAGGAGAAAGAGATGGAGAGAATAATGAAGGGTTCGTCGAAGCCCTAGGAGAATGCCGACCAAGCTTCACCAAAAAGTAGACCATACACAAAATTTTTTCATGCTATGTGCACAGGCAAATGGTAATTTTATGTAATGATGCTCATTAGTACAAAATATTCGGCATTTATAAACCTTTTCAAGCTTATGAACACTCCAGAACTATTTAGAAAGCTCCATGAGCCAATAAAATGCTATTGCAAGCATCGACAATGAGGGGATTTTTGCTAAAGAAAAATAGGAAGGTAGGATAATTTTAAGAGCATGCAGTTTTCTAATATTTCTTATTCCTTATTTTTGCTAATGTCATGTAAGGATAAACAACTCGTCGATAATCCCAGAGTCGGTGGTATGGCAAGCTTAATGTCTTGTAAGGATAAAAAACTCATCAATAATTCCACTGATTGGCCTGTCTAAAATAGGTTCGGTGTGTAAGATCGTAATAGATATATGAATGTCAGAGGGTATTAATGCAACATTAGATCAGTAATTATGAGAAAGATTAGGATGGTATGGATGGACAGTAGGAGGGTCTATCTCACATGGCTCTTGACTATTATCTAAAGACTAAGAGAGCATAGTAGCTTTGGAACTCCCAGTCTCAGTAGACTCCTTATAGGGTTAGCCAAGTCAAGGAGTAAGGCATTATTAGACTCTTTAAGATGGCTGGGAAACCAAATTCTTTTGTTGGAGTGACTAAAGCAGGTAGTGGAATGATTCTCTAATCTTGCAGATTTAATCATGAAGAATTGAAGCCTTTAGCTCAGGTCAGCATAAGCTTTTTGAACTGTAGCCTAGTTTTATTTTTTCAATTTTTTTTGCTTTTGGTTTGATAGGGAAGAATTTCATGGTTTTATTTCTATGCTTGACCATATATTTGGTTTAAAAACCATCATAAATGACATTCATATCATAAAATTGAGGTCATTCTAAAAGAATATGTTATGTCCAGTGAAGGATTTCACACCAAATTTTAGCTTTATAATTGCTTGATTTGATAGGGACTAGCATCTAGTGATCATAAGCAGAGAGGCATTATTTACCCAACTAACATGGAAAGAATTGGTATATGGTCATGCGAATAGTTTGTCCTAAGTATTCAGTTATAGCTATGACATTGGTTGAACTACCACTATCAATATCTAATCCATACATTTTGTTATTGCATGTGGTAATCATATGAAAAAGAAATTTCTTCCTCTAGTCCTCAGATTGAAAAGATATCTTATAACAACTAAAGCGAAGATGGTGAGTTCATCATAAAAAATGGGTCTACATTTAAGATTTTATCAACATATGAAATAAATTGCCTTCTCTAGTCCTCAAAATCATATTTTACAACAAAAGAGATCTTATAACTATCAAATTGAAGATAGTGAGTTCATCAGAATAAATGGGCTCTACATTTAAGACCTCATCATGATCAGTAATTTCCGGTTCTCATTCTAATCTTTGAAGAGGAATTGTGGCTTAGGTCGAGTTTGCATGAATTTTTTCTTGTGGCACTTAAAGAGGGTAACTTCCTTTTAGTATATAAAGGTGCATTGGTGTGGGGGCTTAGGTTGGTCAATGCCAATGGAAATAGGCACCAAACGTCCATTAGTCAGCTTGGGCATGTGTATTGAAGTGGAAGAACCTTTATGTTTATAACTGGTTACCACTTTCTCATGACTCGATCAATAGAGCAAAGTGGAATGCTTCTTTTAAGGTTTGAAGATCCATAAATTCTACATCATGCCTAATATATGATCTACGACCTTAGTAAGGCAGTACATTGGAAATGCACCACTCTAGATTAATGTTAGTGTCTTACACCTACAGACAATTTAGTCTGTTGATATTTCATATTGTTTAGTATAAATAAAGCTTAATAGGTTAGGGTCAAGACATGCATGACATTGTTGTCTTGAGTCATAGGATTAGAATTTGGGAGAGATCATCTACAATGTCATGCATGACAAAGTACCATGCTATGCAATCACCTTTTGATGGTGCTATGTTTTGACTTGGTTTGAGATAAAGTGCTATATGTTGGAAATCACCTTTCGATTATGTAGATGCCACCTTTAGAATCTTAGTTTTATAGCGGCTGATTATGCATTGAATTAGGCCACTAACAAGCACGTTATACTTATTTAACTTTAGCGGGGTGATATTTCTTAAATTTCTATAATTAATTTAAAACTCTTGAACATCAAGATACGTTATGATGTAATCATTTAATTTCACCGGGAACTCCAATGCCATACATGCATCATAAATACAAACTTATGAGACATGTTTTTCAAAGCAAACATTATTCTGAGAGATGAGAGTAATGGGTATCCATTCAACTTGATGTTTGCAAATAGCTTGTATTCCTTTATTGCTTGTTTTTCACTTGTTTGTTAAGTCATGAATTGAGCATGTACATGATGTTTATACTTGATTTCTTAAGAAACTAAACAAATAATTCTTATTCATTTGTGTTTTGCTGGTTAAAATCTTGTTAAGATATAACATTAAATTATACATTTTTTTATATATTTTGTTGATAAATAATGCAAAAATTAAAATTTATTGTATTTAAGTTAGCGCTTCCCTTGTATAGTGAGGTTCTTAGTTTGATTCTTTCTTATCTCTTTTTTTTTTATTCAAAATAATGAAAACACATCTTTTGATTTTATGTTTGTTTGTATTTATTTATGCTCTCAAAAAAGTCAAACACAAATAATAAAAAATAAATATATGAAGTATTAATGACACAAACTGAACACAAACAATGAAAGCTAACCTCAATAAAACTCTGCTCATTTATGTGCGACTCAATTCCATCTTTATTGAGACTCTAGATTGTGATATCTACAAAAAATATGTTAATAAATAGACTTGAGTGCCTTGAACATGTACATCTAAGGGTTGAAACGCATTGATAAAATAGGGAATTATCAGCAATGGCTATTATCACTTGAATTGGTGCGAAAGTACTTCTGTACTTTAGGTCTGATATACCCCAGATAATTGCTAACATGAATGAGCATATGTAGATTCATAAAAATAACCAAAAATAATATGGATGGGCTACGGTGATATACTTAGGTCAGAATCTTTCACCACTTTTAATATTTTGCACTTGCAATTTAATTGTAGCTTATCCATGTATCATTACAATGAATTACAACTGACACATTATTACAATAAGTAAGCCTTGGAAATTAACAGACAAATCAAAATCCTGGAGAATAGATTGGATGCATGAAGTCTGGCCTCAGTCTTATTCCATGAAGGGTGCATCAAATTGATAGCTTGGCTTTCAACTTCACATTTTTAAATCGGTTAACATTTTTGATGGGTTATGGCACCGGGGCGTCAAATATCGTGACCGAGTATTTCCGGCATGCCATCGGTCAAGTATTAGGCCATTTCAAGGTACTTAGCTAATTACATATCGATTAAACAATAAGCAATCATTACACGGTGTCTCAAATTAGAAAAATTCCCTTCAAATCAACCAGGCTTTAGCTCATGAGTGTTCATGTAACTTGTAAGTTTTAGATGCCACAGAAATACTATTTTGGATGTTATGATGACAGGCATATATTGCTCAAATGTGCAAAGGAGGATGCCTCATTGGGAGCTTGTTTTATTGGATTGAATGTAGAACATATTGATGACCACAACCTATGTTTTTGCATAAGATTGAATGCTTCGGATTAGTTTATATTTCTGTTTTTCATCAAAGCTGTATAGTTCAGCTTTTGATATATGGTAGCTAACGCTAATAATATATTGTGGTTTATAACCCTTTAGACTTTGAGTGGTTCTATTTATGGAGGAGGTATAATATATAAAATTACATATTTACCTTCGCTTTAATTGCGGAGTTGCAAGATAATATATTGTGGTTTATATAACCTTTTAGACTTTGAGTGGTCTATTTATGGAGGAGTTACAAGATGTTTTGGGTATTTTATATGGATAGATTATCCTTTGATTTGGTCGGCTAAAATCAGCAGACCTTGGTTTTGCAAGATCTGCTTGTTTGATTGTGTTGAACTAGAATTGCTTGTCAGCCTTTGATGGTCTTTGGGCCGGTAAGATTTGACTCCATTAGCTTGGATTTGATGGTTAGTCATTCGAGTCTACTTGTCGACTATTGATTCATGTATGAGCAATTCATATCGAAAGAGAAATTTTAGGGTGCGGGACAGATGGTGAATCACCAAAATTTGATAGGTAGCTCACTTCTTGACAAGAGGTCATTCGAGATGCTCTGTGTGATTATATTATGGTCACTTCTCAGCCTCTGATGATGGATCTCAATGGCGTCTATAAAATGGTTGGTGACGCTGATTTTTTCCCATGAGTCGGGTTATGGTAAAAAATAGGTTGATGCCTATGCTCGGCTTGGTTAGCATTAGTCCTTGATTTGGATGACATGCATCTGTTCAACTTCTAGTCCAGGTTCGGTGGGATTACACTTGGTCATGTGAGTCCTTTGGTCTTCCGCTAGTAGGCACTAATGGGCTCTTTATTCTTCTTTTTATTGGCCCTCAGTGGGGTCGTCCGACTCTCTTCAAGGCTTCGAAAAGATCGAGAAGGGTCTGTCCTGCTATAGTTCTTATTAGCCGGTCGATCCACTTGTACGAGAAGTTGCTGAAGCCCCTTTAGTTGGGGCGCAACAAGTTGTTGGTGTTTGTCGTCGATCGAGGGGTGGACTTTGACCACCTAACCGAAGCCTCGTGAGAGCAATTTGTCATTTCGGTGATCTAATGTGGATTAGCTTTTTAGTATGTGTAGACTCGATCCTTATGCTTAGAAAAATTTTCACCTTTACATGCATTGTCTTTTGATGTACATGAGGTGATCAAGATTGTTGACTGGATAATGGCTAGGGTCTGACCCTAGGACCGGTTGGGGCAACCCGGTGATAGCTAAGAGCAAGGAGAATGTGTTTGACCGTCATTTTACACAAGGGTTTTAGCAATTATTCGACACTAAATATCACAATTTAATAAAAAATTTACGTGATAGCGAGCGTAGTAGGCGGGTCACATGGGCCTCTAGACCCAATTTCAAGCCTAAACATGCCTATCCAACAACCAAGATAATATGGACCCAATTTTAAAACTTTTGAAGCCCAACTAAACTCATATAAATGATTTCAAACAATTTAGAATTAAAAAAAAAAGGTGACATTGTATTTTAAGAAAAACAACTTGATTCACTGCCATTTGAACAGTTACTCATTAATTTCTAAGGAATTCAAAAATTTTATTATTTATTTGGGGCAATTACAGACCACCCAAAACTTGTTATTTATAAGTGAATCACTCTCTTTCATCTATTTTTCAAATTCTCGCTCAAATATCAAACTTCATGTAAAATACTTCAGTTCAGTAGTTCAAAAAGATTACCTGAATGGTTAAGTTCTAAATATCAATGTTTCGAATGGTTTGTATGAAATTATCCCTATTTGAAATTATAAATATGCATCATATAACATCATAAATATTTTAAATTACAAAATATTGTCACCCAAACACCATCTCTTNGAAGCCCCTTTAGTTGGGGCGCAACAAGTTGTTGGTGTTTGTCGTCGATCGAGGGGTGGACTTTGACCACCTCACCGAAGCCTCGTGAGAGCAATTTGTCATTTCGGTGGTCTAATGAGGATTAGCTTTTTAGTATGTGTAGACTCGATCCGTATGCTTAGAAAAATTTTCACCTTTACATGCATTGTCTTTTGATGTAGATGAGGTGATCATGATCGTTGACTCGCCTCTGGGGGATAATGGCTAGGGTCTGACCCTAGGACCGGTTGGGGCAACCCGGTGATAGCTAAGAGCAAGGAGAATGTGTAGCAAAACGTGAAAGTATTTTACACAAGGGTTTTAGCAATTATCTGACACTAAATATCATAATTTAATAAAAGATTTACATGATAGCGAGCGTAGTAGGCGGGCGACATGGGCTTCTTTAGACCCAATTTCAAGCCTAAACATGCTTATCCAACAACCATTAATAGATAATATGGGCTCAATTTTAAAACTTTTGAAGCCGAACTAAACTAATAAATGATTTCAAACAATTTTAAAGACATTGATGCAAATTTTTTTAAAAAAAAGTGACATTGTATTTTAAAAAAAATTACATGATTCATTGCCATTAGAACAGTTCCTCATTAATTTCTAAGGAATTAAAAAAATTATATTATTATTTTGGGGCAATTACAGGCCACCCGAAACTTGTTATTTACAAGTGAATCACTCTCTTTCATCTATTTTTTAAATTCTCGCTCAAATATCAAACTTCATGTAAAATACTTCAGTTCAGTAGCTCGAAAAGATCACCTGAATGGTTTAATTCTAAATATCAATGTTTCGAATAATTTGTATGAAATTATCTCTATTTAAAATTATAAATATGCACCATATAACATCATAAATATTTTAAATTACAAAATATTGTCACCCAAACACCATCTCTTAACAGTCAATTCAACTATAATAAATTTCATAGGAGGCAATAATTATAAAACATGTTTTGAAAAGTAGCTATGCCCACAACCTTGGCTGACCCGTTTGTCCAATGACTTCGGCCGACAAATTGCACGTTCCATTCATGTAATCTACTAGTTCACATGTGGTCAAGAAAAAAAGGAGGTTTTGCACAGGCTTTTTTGACTAATGAAATTTCTAACCTCCCTATCATAATAAATATGAACTAATCTTGAAAATTGCTAATAAATTAATGTTAAATATGGCAATATTGATTTGACTTTGAATAGCACCATGAAAATAAAATATAAGGAGAGCGAGAGAGAAGAGTGGACAATAAAACGTCGTATCAATTATGTCTAATTCATAAAACAAACTCTTTATTTTTATGGGATATTGTACAATGTGATGATATTAAACTTTTGTTCTTGCTTAAAATATCATTTGGTTGCCCTCTAGGTCGGTCGGCTAAGTTTGAGTGGCTTTGGGTCGGTAGAATCAGCTTAGTCGACTGAGGACCACTAAAGTTTTACATGTCTTAGTTATGTACATGTCTAACACCTAAATTTCAGTTTTACATAAAATGTCATCTTACCTATGCATGAAAGGGGGTGATTTTACTTTTTAAAATTTAAAATATGGTATTTTTAATGTAATATAAGAGATTTAATGGTATAATTCTAAAAATATAATTTAGGTTTTAAATATATAAATAGATAGGAATTGACACTATGTATGCATGTAAATGCCCCAACTATTTATTGCCCTTTTATGAGGTAAAATTTATTAAATTAACTTTACTATTAATGTTGCTTGAAAAATATCGCATCAATAGTTCTGATATAAAACTACATCAGAACCAATCATAACGCCCCATATGTATTGTCCGGCTCTGCTCAATACAAAAAAACTAAATAGTTTAATGCATAACAAGGCCAAATCGTACAAGTATTGGAGTCCTGACACAGTTTTGCATCATGACGCCTGATGTAAAGACAATTATATTACAACAGGCAAAATTTAATAAAATAAAATAAAATATTTTTATAACAATATTATTAAAACGTGCCTGAAAATTATTGAATTAATTTCGAGATTGATATTATACATAAAGTTTTTATATTATATTGATCTCAAAAATAATCTTAAGAATCTGATTCTTTGAAATTAATCATATTTAGCCACTTAATGTCAAATTTAAACAAAGCCCCCAGAAACCTAACCGTCCTCTTCAACCAACTCTCTTTACTTCTTCGGTACCTTCTAGCCAAACAATTTTAATTTGTTAGGTGCACCACTTCCTCAATAATGCAACATCATTTATTTTCTTTTCTCTACATAATTATTGGAGTATTTACATACAAACCCCTCAATCCTTATTTATTACATATCTAACCTCTGAACTTTAGATTTTATATTTATATTGTTCAAATCCATGCGTGGGTAAGGAAAAAATATTGCATCAGGAATTCATAAGTAGAGTTACATGCGGAGTCCAATGAAATCACGTCACGTGGAGGTGGAAGAAAAAAAAATCGGCCCGGTAACACGGGGGATATTCACCCGTGCTATTCCGTGTTATTCAAGTGTTATTGTGTTCTGAGAATATTTTTCAGTATTATAATAATATAATAACATATCAATAACACTTGAATAATATACAATAACACTTGAATAATATACAATAACACATGAATAACACAGAAGTAATATTCCCTTGAGTTGTCGTGCAGATTTTATTTTTTTTCTATTACCACCACGTGGCGTGATTTCATTGGACTCTGCACGTGATTTCATTGGACTCTGCACGTAACTCTACGTGCGGAGTCCTTGATGCAATAACAGCTCATAGGTAAGATGATATATATGTAAAAAAATAAAATTTAAATGTAAGATATGTAAATATATACGAATAAATGGGTATGTAATTAAGGGCCCGTTTGGGGCTGGTTATTTGGTGTGGTGGCGTTTTGAAAACACACCTGACCTGTTTGGATAAATTGTGTTTTGACAACTTATGCGTTTTCAAAATGCTGAAAACAACAGTTTCACACCGTACCCATCTAGGTGCGGTTGCAACTTTCTGGTGGCAGCGGTCTGACTTTTCCAAAAAAAAAATAAAAATTTATAATAATCACTGCACCCTAACTTACCAGCAGATTATTCAATAAGCCGAACTTGCCCAAACAGACCCTTAAATCTTTCAAAATTATTTTAAAAGTACTTTAGGGGGCAGATCTGGGGCAAAGACTTTAATATATGGGACCAGTGGGGGTGGGGCTTCGGTGGTACATTTAATTTATTAAGTCTTGGACGTGCCCATGGACATATCACCCAACTATTTGATATTTACATAC
>JXCR01137663.1:22524-58051 GCA_002079205.1 Phalaenopsis hybrid cultivar | reverse complement strand
GTAAATTTAATAGCGCCAGTTCGCCAAAAATATCATAGTTAGAAGTTGTAGTGGCAACTGGTCACATAAACCGTAGTTGGTAGCTGCAATAGTTTCAGTTGTCCATAGAGGCTATCATAGGAAGCTGCAAAAGTAGCTGACCACATAAGTCATTGCTAGCAGCTGAAAGAGTATTAGTTGGTTATAGAAGCATCATTTGGAAATTACAGTAGCAATTAGCCATATAGATCATAGTTTGTAGCTACAATAACATCAGTTGGTCACAAAGGTCGTAGTTGGAAACACAAAAGATGTTAGACATATAGAACGTAATTATTCACATTGGCCATAATTAGTACTACACCAGTTGGTTGCTCCAACCCTTCTCTTGGGTGACATAAGAGTTTACTGCTCAAAATTTTTGTGGTAGTGTAGCTGCTACAGGACTATAGTAATAGCTATTACGAGACATGCACCGAAATAACCCCATTTTCCTTCTGTATGTTTTCTTCATATTATCATTTATTCATTTTATTCCTTTCATATTAGGGTATGGAAGTAAGCTTTATAGTGTGTTTTGTTTAGAAATAGACACTAGCGTCTGTTTTTCCCCTTCAAGGGTTATATCCAAGGGTTTGGGTGATGCTCCATTGTATTCCTCTCTTAGGTGGTGTTTATCTTCCATATCTTGTTTTGCATCCTCCTCATGTCCCTCATAGCAGCCCTTCATTGTTGCAGCCGCCCAGAATAGCATTTTGGTTACAACTTGCCTGCAGCCTCTAGCCTCTTAGCTGCCTCCCCCTTCCTATTAGCATTGCTACCACCCAAATCATCTCTTGCCCTGCATGAAAGCCCTCCCACCATGTCACTGCCATCCAGTATAGCCAAGGAAGATCTCTTTTCTACTGCTCAACTGCTATCCACCCCAACTCCTCACTGTCACCAATTAAGATAACAATTATACTCATTGTCTTTTTAGTTGTCGTTCTTTCCTAGCATTCATAAATCTAAAAATAAAAGAATGTGGCCTTGAAATAAATGTGAATTTACCATATTTCAACGAGTGTTGTATCAGAGTGTTTGGATTGTGTTGCAGTTGTATCTTTCTCCCGAGAGGTTGTTTATCTTCCATGTCTCGTTCCACATCCTCCACACGTTGCTCCCTATTGCCCTTCATTATTGCAGCCACCCAGGACATGATTCTGGTGATTATTCTTCTACTGCCTCTAGCCTTCCAGCCGCCACCCCCTTCCTTTCGGCCTTACTACCACCCAAACCACCACTTTCCTTGTTGTTCCAACCCTCACACAGTTTTGCTGTCGTCGAGAATTATGATGTTCCACCACTACCCACCTTAAATCCTCGCTACCACCATCCAGAACAGTAACCATACTTGATGTCCATGTATTTTTGCACCTGCCCCTCACTATCATCAACATTCATATGTTGTAGTTGCTCATGTTGGTCATGTTGTTCCACCTAACCAACCTCTACCATCCTTGGGCTACACTTTAGTGGCGTTTGCTTGTTGTTGTATTTTTCCTTTCAAGTGTATTGATTGTAACAGTATATTTATTTTTTACAAGAATATTTGATTTTCTTATGGTGGTTTGGGTTAATTTGGGTATCATTGGGTTTACCAATTTACAGTAGAGACAACACTTATCGGTATACAATATATAAATAATTTTAGGTGTCCAGAAGAAGCCACACTATTCTTAATACAATGATCGTAAGTAGTTGTCAGCGGTAGTTATCGTCTGATCTTCAATATGATATTATTCATTATATCATATTTGGGATACATTTTTGCATCATATTCAAGATAATTTTTTACATTATATTCTAGATATATTATTACATCATATTCATAATACATTATTAGTTACTAGAGTTCACCAATAGTGATGAATAGGAGTGTCCAACAGTGGTCGAAGGTGGTTGATGGGTGGTGATCGATAGCGGCCGGTGGCTATGATGGTTAAAAGTCATTGCAGGGACTTTAATATTGTGTTATTCATTACACCACATTTGGGATATGTTGTTATAACATATTGGTGATAAATCATTACACTATATTTAGGATACATCATTACACCGCATTCGAAATACATATTTAGCTACCAAAGTTCGTCATTGTTGGCAAGCAGAGGCAGCTGATAGTGGTCAGTATGCACATAGTCCGGAAGTTATAGTTGGGTTTTCAGTCCAGAAAGACGCTAGAATTCGATTCAGTCCCTCCCCTCTAAATTGTGAAGTGAGTAGATCTATTTATAGCCTATGAGGAAGGGGTATTTTAGTCTTTTAGCTAATAACTCACGTAACTACTTGATCAGACNATTACACTATATTTAGGATACATCATTACACCGCATTCGAAATACATATTTAGCTACCAAAGTTCGTCATTGCTGGCAAGCAGAGGCAGCTTATAGTGGTCAGTAGGCACATAGTCCGGAAGTTATAGTTGGGTTTTAAGTCCAGAAAGACACTAGAATTCGATTCAGTCCCTCCCCTCTAAAGTGTGAAGTGAGTAGATCTATTTATAGCCTATGAGGAAAAGGTATTTTAGTCTTTTAGCTAATAACTCACGTAGCTACTTGATCAGACGATCCATATTGATCCACCTTAATTATAGGGGTTTTTTAATGATTTGAGAGCCTTAATGACCTCAAAATTAAGCGATCTTAGCATTGTTCGATTTCTCTCTTCGAAATGCTTGATTTGAATATAATTATGTCAATTTTTTAGGTTATGTTTTCATTCAATTAATAATCTGAAATCTCCAAAACACTATAATTGTTTGATTTGGGCTTGATCGGATTCAGTCGAACAAATTTTAGTATTATTGAGTTCATTTTGTTGAGACAATCAATTTAACTATAAACTTGTTGAATATTCTGAAAGATTTTTAATTTAAATTAGGAATATTACNGAATAAATTTTAGTATCATTGGGTTCATCTTGTTGAGACGATCAATTTAACTCTAAACTTGTTGAATATTCTAGAAGATTTTTAATTTAAATTAGGAATATTAATTGTTTAAAGAATATCTCAGACCGTGACAGAAAATAAAAATATGTTGATGATGCACCAAAAAAAAAGTTAAATAAATTTTAAAAATATAAAATAAAAATTTAAAGTCCATATATACGTGTTTTAAGCTTGTGGCTAAATTTATTATTATCGCCATCATTTTTTTATTTTTTTGTTGTTGCTTGTAGAAGGGAGTTGGGTATTAACAAAACGTGAAACATGCACTGGCAGCGACTGAAAACCACTCCTCTTTCGTTTCGTACAATGTACGTTTTTATTTGTGAGCTCAATAATATGGGCCGACCACTTGACTACGATGAGGCCGTAGCTTTTCAGGTGTGAACAAAGCCCAAACTTTTGTGTGAGCTCAAGAATTTTATTGAGCTTATTAAATTATAATTAACATTTTATTTAGTTTTTAATATTATTATTAGTATTCATTTGGGATTTGAATTTTCGCTATTTAATATAAAATGGGAAGATTTACATGCATTTTATTCGTATGTATTTACATATCTAAAACATATATATATATATATATATATACCACATTAATCATGTATATTGTCCTTAAAAAGTAAAATCACGATTTATTGATGTGATATAAATGATTTGATTGATAAAATGTAAGAAAATAAAGTTTAGGTGTTAGACATGTAAGTACATAGGAATTTGATGGTATGTGCTTAAATGCCCCTATAAAATATCAATAAAAATCAATACCAATGATTAATAATATTAATTATTTTTTCCTAGATTAATCAATATTCTTTATGCACTTGAAAGATTGTAAAAAATATGATGCTCATATTTGACACAATATAATTTTATATATTTTTTTAAATAATTTTAAATTCTTCACAATCCATATGCTCATTGTAAAAGAGAATGATGTTTTCTTAAATTTTAACTCTTCGTCACAAAAACTTTGGTTAGTTTATAGAATTTTACTTTTTGAAGTTTAGCAATTAGTTAAGTTAACTTAATTAACTGCATTTTATTTAGCATATACTCAATTACTTTAGATTTGAATTTCGTACTTAAGTTTCGAAGTTTGAATTGTGTTTTGCATTATAATCATAAGAATTTATTTATAAACATTTCTAACTTCCTTGTGGGATCGATATCTAGGACTTCATTAGAGTCATTTATTACTTGAGTGATATGTATAATTGCGTTATTATTATGGGTTTGACAGTTTAAAGATTTTAAAAATAAATTTTTTTTTACTAAAGTTATTATTATTATTTATTTGAATTGCATATTTATTATTAGCATTGTCGTGTGTGTGCTTTGTAATATTGAAAAACATTTACAAAAATAACACACAACAAATCTGCATATCAGTCGTCATTGGAATTATTGCCGCCCAACTAGCTAGCCCCTTGGGTCATCCACACCTTGTCGGTCGGCCACTCAGTCGACCACACTCTATCAGTCAACCACCTTTTATCGGTCGACCACACTTTATCGATTGGTCATCCAGCCAGCCAACTTAAATCGACCAACCACTCAAACGACCACATCCTGTCGGTTGGCCACCAAGTTCGCTACTTGAAGAATAAACCAGCCCGCCACCTGAAGACCGAACCGGTTGGCCACCTGGAGACCGAACCGACTGGCCACCTGGAGACTGAATGGATCAACCACTCGGTCGGCCACCTGAAGCTGACCCTGCCAACAACCAGCTAGCCATGCAAAGCATCAGCCACAATAAAGTTAGATGAACAGCTCCTTGAGCAATGCCGACGGTCTAGCAGGAAAAAGACTAGAGTACTCATCACGGCTCTCCTTTAAATAGGTGCATATAATTTCATCTCCGCACTCACTGCTCTCTATAAATAGAGGACCCCTAGGCATTTCAAAGGGGTCCCCCTTTTAGGCTCCCTCTCATGTAGGGAGCTTGATCCCTTTCTCCCTCACTTGTAACTCAAGCTTGTGTGGAATAAAAAGGGTCGCAAAACCCGGGGACAATCCAAATTTGCACCCAGACGGGGAAACCTCTCTTTCTTTCTCTCCCTTTCCTTCTCCATCCTCAGAATCATACTTTATTTCTTAGGCACGATCCAAAGCATGATTTCAAGTTCAACATAATCATTGTGAATTTTTTAAAAAATTAGTCAGTGGTGAATTCATCTACTTGCCTCTATGTGTTGATGATATGTTGATTACATAAGCTAGTCAGACTGAGGTTGATAGAACGAAGAAACAATTATCCAAATATTTTGATATGAAGGAGTTGGGTAAAGCTCAAGGAATTTTTAGCATGGGGAATCTCAAAAGTAAGACAACTAGAATGATTTGGCTCTCATAAGGAGCTTATGTTGAAAGGTGTTGCAAAAGTTTAGGGTTTATAACTCGAGCAAGGTGGTGAGTCTATCCATTGCATCCCCCTTTCATTTAAGTTCATATTAGTGTTCTAAAAATGATCAAGATAGGAAAAAATATGATCGATTCTTTTTGTTAGTGTAATGAGTTGTCTGTTGTATGTCACAATTTATACTAAAGAAGATATTCCACAAGCAGTTGGTATTATGAGTATGTTCATGTATGATCTGAGAAGTAGTTATTTGCAAAGTATGAAGAGTATTCCGAGGTATCTGAAGGGTATAGTTGATGTCGGCTTGGTGTTTAAAAAAAATCATTTATTGTTAATTTGTTGTAAGCTACATTGATTAAAACTATGTAGGTGATATGGATTGACATGGGTCTAGGTTGACTATTTATTCACAATGACAGGAGGTCCAGTAAGTTAGAAATCAATTATTCAATTTACAGTTGTTTTGAATACTACGAAGGATAAGTACTTGATAATCATGGATGTGTGAAGAAAACAATATGGATGCAAAGCCTACTAGATTATTTAAGAGTAGATTAAGGATGTGTTTGGAGCGACAGTGTGGTCACGGTGCAGCACCGCACCACCGTTTTTCCTGTTTAGTAAGACTATGTTTTGCTTCTTTTCTCAAAAAGCTCCAACTAAAAGCTATGTTGTCCCACCTACCAAACTACTTGCAGTGGTTGCTATAAAGCTACGGCCTGCCTTTTAAAAAAAAATTAATAGCCACTTGAGCTTTTTAAACAATAGTTTCTTCTTCAGCAGCTTCAGATCAGCTTCTTTGAAAAACTGCAGATGCCCCAAACAAAACCTAAAAGTCTCTAACGGTGTTCTTTGATAGTCAGAGTTTGATATTCTTGGTCACAAATCTAATTCTTCTTGCTTAAACCAATCACGTTGATGTGAGGTACCTCTTTGTTCGTGACTTAATTGATGACAATAATATTCTATTGAAAAAGATAACTACAAAAGAGAATTCAGCGAACATACTCACAAAGCTACCATCAATCGAGAAGTTCACATACTGTAGGATTTTACTGAACAACTGAGCTCATGATTTATTACCCATTCGTGCATTTTAAAAACTACACGAGGCTTCATCTCTTCAGGACACGGGGACGAAAACAACCATCTTGGTGCAATCATTTCGATATTGAAACTCATTTTGATTCTCTCACTTATCTGGAATTGAGAGATGATGTAGAGGTTATTATAGAAAATATAAATTTTTATTGTCGTAATGAGTTAAACCCATTAGAGGATATCTAATTACAATTTTTTTTCTATATTAAAAATATTGATATTATATAAACTAATTAGAGATCTAATTACATGATCTTTTCTAAATTAAAAATATTCTTAATTTATATCTACATTAATCTTCTCTTATTTATAAAAAATAATTAGGATTAATTTTTATATGCGGAGTTGTAACCTTAATTCAGCCATTTTTATTCTTGTATTCCCACCCATTGATATTGAAATAACTCCTTCTCATGGCGAATTCACATAAAGAGATTCACGCCAAATCACATAAATCAGCACTATATTTAATTATAATGTAATCATATGTTCATCATCAATCATCATTTTGCACAACAACTATGAGACTAATTCCTCACCACAATGTTGCCCTCGCGAAAGTAACAACCACTAATGTCACCTAAGTTAACTTTAAAGGTTGGCTTTATTGCAATTCGAGCATATTATCATCCCTTGCCTCTCTCAGGCTAAGGGAAAAAATTTACGTACATAAGACGTATGCAGAGCTGCGTACGTCTGTAACATGTTTACATGTTAAAGGGAGGATTTAGGAGGTTATAACCGCATTATATCCACTGTAACTTCCCTGTAACCTACCTGTAACTTCGAGTAAGTTCCGCGCTTCTGTTTTCATATATAGCAAATTTTTTTTCGAGGCTAAGACAAGTCAATAACACTATTTTGATTTCGTTTCTGCATGTGACGTTACAGTGCTTGCGTCGCCCTTTTTTTAAAGAGTCCGCGCGTCTCGGAAGATACTTTTCCCTGCAAAAGATGCTGACACTGCAACAATGCCGTATCGATTTCAGACTTCTTTATGTTTTGAGCCTATCACCTTCTTTGATTTTTCACGAGCCATTACTGTCCTCTCCTCTAATTCTTAACTTTGTATTATTTCAATCTACCTCATTTTCTCCTCCCTAATTGCTCCTGTACTTTTATTTTATTTTATTTAGTATGGCCTCGTGGCTACACGAAACCTTTTAGAAGCAAACTCCGAGCGGCCAATGTCAAGGCCACAAAACCATACCGGACATATGTCAACATAGATCTTTTTATAATTTTCCCTCCCTATAAATAGCTCACACCACACTAACCTTCAGCAAGTAAAAACAAAGGACGCCAATGGCAATCCTCTCCTCTTCGTGCGCCTTCCAAACACCCCAAATCTTCTTCCTCCATTCCCCCCCAAGCTCCAACCACCANGTGTGAAGGAAACAATATGGATGCAAAGCCTACTAGATTATTTAAGAGTAGATTAAGGGTGTGTTTGGAGCGGTAGTGTGGTCACGGTGCAGCACCGCACCACAGTTTTTCCTGTTTTGTAAAACTATGTTTTGCCTCTTTTCTCAAAAAGCTCCAACTGAAAGCTATGTTGTCCCACCGACCAAACTATATGCAGTGGTTGCTATAAAGTTGCGGCCTGCATTTAAAAAAAAAATTAATAGCCACTTGAGCTTTTTGAACAGTAGTTTCTTCTTCAGCAGCTTCAAATCAGCTTATTTGAAAAACTACAGATGCCCCAAACATACCCTAAAAGTCTCTAACGGTGTTCTTTGATAGTCAGAGTTTGATATTATTGGTCACAAATCTAATTCTTCTTGCTTAAACCAATCANCCCCAAACATACCCTAAAAGTCTCTAACGGTGTTCTTTGATAGTCAGAGTTTGATATTATTGGTCACAAATCAATTCTTCTTGCCCCAAACATACCCTAAAAGTCTCTAACGGTGTTCGTTGATGCGAGGTACCTCTTTGTTCGTAACTTAATTGATGACAATAATATTCTGTTGAAAAAGATAAATACAAAAGAGAATTCAGCGGACATACTCACAAAGCTACTATAAATCAAGAAGTTCACATACTGTAGGATTTTACTGAACAACTGAGCTCATGATTTATTACCCATTCGAGCATTTTAAAAACTACACAAGGCTTCATCTCTTCAGGAGAGGGGGACAAAAGCAACCATTTTGGTGCAATCATTTTGATATTGAAACTCATTTTGATTCTCTCCCTTATCTGGAAGTGAGAGATGATATAGAGATTATTATAGAAAATATAAATTTTAATTGTTGTTTGTCAATTAAACCAATTAGAGGATATCCAATTACAATTTTATTATATATTAAAAATATTGATATTAGACAAACTAATTAGAGATCTAATTACATTATCTTTTCTAAATTAAAAATATTCTTAATTTATATCTACATTAATCTTCTCTTATTTATAAAAAAAAAATTAGGATTAATTTTTATACGTGGAGTTGTAACCTTAATTCAACCATTTTTATTCTTCTATTCCCACCCGNAGTATTTAATCAAGTAAGCATTTCTCTTATGAAAAAATCATCATTAGCATCACAATAATCTTTTTTATATAGTTTTATAATTTAATTTCTCACGTATATGTATACATTTTTCCATATTTTTACATCCAAGATTGGATTTTGCAGCATCGTCTTCCCTCTACGATCCCCANATTAGCATCACAATAATCTTTTTTATATAGTTTTATAATTTAATTTCTCACGTATATGTATACATTTTTCCAAATTTTTATATCCAAGATTGGATTTTGCAGCATCGTCTTCCCTTTACGATCCCCGTCGGGATCCCGCACACCAGCCGCCAACCATCATCGACCTCGACTTCGGTATAAACCCACNCACAATAATCTTTTTTATATAGTTTTATAATTTAATTTCTCACGTATATGTATACATTTTTCCATATTTTTATATGCAAGATTGGACTTTGCAGCCTCGTCTTCCCTCTACGATCCCCGCCGGGATCCCGCCCACCAGCCGCCAACCATCATCGACCTTGACTTCGGTATAAGCCCATCCCCGAACACCAAGAAAGAACTCATCGAGGACAATCTCAAGATCATGTACCGTCAAGTCGTCTCCAACGGCCCGACCGCCGAACTCTTCCTCNTATGTGCTTAAATGCCCCTATAAAATATCAATAAAAATCAATACCAATGATTAATAATATTAGTTATTTTCTCTAAATTAGTCAATGTTCTTTATGCACTTGAAAGAGTGTAAAGAATATGATGCTCATATTTGACACAATACAATTTTATATATATTTTTTAAATGATTTTAATTTCTTCACAATCCATATACTCATTGTAAAGGAGAATGATGTTTCCTTAAATTTGAATTCTTCGTTACATAGACTTTGTTTAGTTTATAGAATTTTACTTTTGAAGTTTAGCAATTAGTTCAGTTAACTTAGTTAACTGCATTTTATTTAGCATACACTCAATTTCTTTAGATTTGAATTTCGTACTTAAGTTTTGAAGTTTGAATTGTGTTTTGCATTATAGTCATAAGAATTTATTTATAAACATTTCCAACTTCCCTGTGGGATCAATATCTAGAAATCCATTAGAGCCCTTTATTACTTGGTGTTTGAAAGAAAATCATTTATTGCTAACTTGTTGTAAGCTACGTTGATTAAAACTATGTAGGTGATATGGATTGACATGGGTCTACGATTGATTATTTATTCACAATGACAGGAGGTCCAGTCAGTTAGAAACCAATTCTTCAATTTACGGTTGTTTTGAATACTACGAAGGATAAGTACATGATAATCATGGATGTGTGAAGGAAACAATATGGATGCAAAGCCTACTAGATTATTTAAGAGTAGATTAAGGGTGTGTTTGGAGCGTCAGTGTGGTCACGGTGCAGCACCGCACCACAGTTTTTCCTGTTTAGTAAAACTATGTTTTGTCTCTTTTCTCAAAAAGCTCCAATTGAAAGCTATGTTGTCCCACCGACCAAACTACATGCAGTGGTTGCTATAAAGCTGTGGCCTGCCTTTAAAAAAAAAATTAATAGCCATTTGAGCTTTTTGAACAGCAGTTTCTTCTTCAGCAGCTTCAAATCAGCTTCTTTAAAAAACTACAGATGCCCCAAACATACCCTAAAAGTCTCTAACAGTGTTCTTTGATAGTCAGAGTTTGATATTCTTGGTCACAAATCAAATTCTTTTTGCTTAAACCAATCACGTTGATGCGAGGTACCTCTTTGTTCGTTACTTAATTAATGACAATAATATTCTGTTGAAAAAGATAAATACAAAAGAGAATTCAGCGAACATACTCACAAAGCTACTATAAATCAAGAAGTTCACATACTGTAGGATTTTACTGAACAACTGAGCTCGTGATTTATTACCCATTCGAGCATTTTAAAAACTACACGAGGCTTCATCTCTTCAGGACAGGGGGACAAAAGCAACCATTTTGGTGCAATCATTTTGATATTGAAACTCATTTTGATTCTCTCCCTTATCTGGAAGTGAGAGATGATGTAGAGATTATTATAGAAAATATAAATTTTAATTGTTGTATGTCAGTTAAACCAATTAGAGGATATCTAATTACAATTTTTTTTATATATTAAAAATATTGATATTAGACAAACTAATTAGAAATCTAATTACATTATCTTTTCTAAATTAAAAATATTCTTAATTTATATTTACATTAATCTTCTCTTATTTATAAAAAAAATTAGGATTAATTTTTATACGTGGAGTTGTAACCTTAATTCAGCCATTTTTATTCTTCTATTCCCACCCATTGATATTGAAATAACTCCTTCTCATGGCCAAATCACATAAAGAGATTCACCCCAAATCACATAAATCACACTATATTTAATTATAATATAATCATATGTTCATCATCAATCATCATTTTGCACAACAATTATGAGACTAATTCCTCACCACAATGCTGCGCTCACGAAAGTAACAATCACTAATGTCACCTGAGTTAACTTTAAAGGTCGGCTTCATTGCAATTCGAGCATATTATCATCCCCTTGCCTCTCTCGGGCTAAGACAAGTCAAGAACACTAATTTGATTTGGTTTCTGCATCTGACGTTACAGTGCTTGCGTCTCCCTTTTTTTAAAGAGTGCGCGCGTCTCGGAAGATCCTTTTGCCTGCAAAAGATGCTGACACTGCAATAATGCCGTCTCCATTTCAGACTTCTTTATGTTTGATCCTATCAACTTCTTTGATTTTTCACGAGCCANTAATTTGATTTCGTTTCTGCATCTGACGTTACAGTGCTTGCGTCTCCCTTTTTTTAAAGAGTGCGCGCGTCTGGGAAGATCCTTTTCCCTGCAAAAGATGCTGACACTGCAATAATGCCGTCTGCATTTCAGACTTCTTTATGTTTGAGCCTATCACCTTCTTTGATTTTTCACGAGCCATGACTGTCCTCTCCTCTATTTCTCAACTTCGTATTATTTCAGTCTCTCTCATTTTCTCCTCCCTAATTGCTGCTCCTGTACTTTTATTTTATTTTATTTAGTCTGACCTCGTGGCTACACGAAGCCTTGTAGAAGCAAACTCCGAGCGGCCAATGTCAAGGCCACAAAACCATACCGGACACGAAACCGGACATATGTCAACATAGATCTTTTTATTATTTTCCCTCCCTATAAATATAGCTCACACCACACTAACCTTCAGCAAGTGAAAAGCAAAGGACGCCAATGGCAATCCTCTCCTCTTCGTGCGCCTTCCAAACCCAAATCTTCTTCCTCCATTCCCCCCCAAGCTCCAACCGCCCTAAAAATCCCTCCTTTCGAATCTCAGCCTCAAAACACCACCTTTCCGCAGCCTCTCGCCGCGATCTCCTCATCGGCCTCACCGGGCTCTACGGCACTGCCACCGGCCACGCTCTGGGAGCCCCCATCCAACCGCCGGATCTAAAACAGTGCGGTCCCGCGGATCTTCCCTCCGGCGCCACTCCGGTCAACTGCTGCCCTCCGGTGAGCTCCGCGATTGATTTCAAGCTTCCTTCACACGATCTACCAATCCGAGTCCGCCACGCCGCACACCTTGTGGACGCAGAATATGTGGCGAAGTACGCCGAAGCTGTTAAGAGGATGAAGGATCTCCCCGCCGACGACCCGAGGAGCTTTGCACAGCAGGCTAATGTGCACTGTGCTTACTGCGACGCCGCCTATGACCAAGTCGGGTTCCCGAATCTCGAGCTTCAGATCCATAACTGCTGGCTTTTCTTCCCTTGGCATCGTTTTTATCTTTATTTTCATGAGCGCATTCTCGGAAAGCTTATTGGCGATGATACTTTTGCGCTGCCGTTCTGGAACTGGGACTCGCCGAAGGGGATGGAGTTGCCCTCCATCTACACACCAAGTATATTAACATTTACCTTTCAAAATAATAATAATAATAATAATAAACTGGGACGGTCTATTTGGTGCGGTGACATTTGAGGCGTAAATGAGGCNGGAGTTGCCCTCCATCTACACACCAAGTATATTAACATTTACCTTTCAAAATAATAATAATAATAATAATAATAATAATAAACTGGGATGGTTTATTTGGTGCGATGACATTCGGGGTGTAAATGAGTCGAACACGAGCTGTTCGGCTCGTTTATATTTCGAGCTCAAAANGAAGGGGATGGAGTTGCCCTCCATCTACACACCAAGTATATTAACATTTACCTTTCAAAATAATAATAATAAACTGGGACGGTTTATTTGGTGCGGTGACATTCGGGGTGTAAATGAGTCGAACATGAGCTGGAACACGAGCTGGCTCGTGTTCGGCTCGTTTATATTTCGAGCTCAAAAAGTATGTTCGTGTTCGGCTCGTTTGCTTAACGAGTCGAACACGAGTTGTTCACGAACAAAGAATCCTTTTAACAACCCTAATCATGTAGCCATAAGATAATAAAGATTTGAGCAAGATTTAAAAATTATTATTTATATTAAAACATTATTTGAATCTAGTTTAATAATGTTTATTCTTTTTTCCTAATCAATATTTTAATTGATTATAAATCTTTGTAGTCTTGTAGTCAACTAGATTTTTAAATACTACTTATAAATATATAAACTTGATGAGTAGTATTTCGAGCCAAAACGACACGAACGAACACATCTTAGTTCGTGTTTGGCTCGTTAACTTATCAAACAAAATTAACGAGCCGAACACAAGCTTTTTAACGAGCCGAACACGAGCTGTTCGCGAACAACGAGCCGTTTTGACAGCCCTAGGTGTCATTTTGAAAACACGCCTGACAAGTTTGAGTAAAGTGTGTTTTGACAGTTTATGCTTTTTCAAAATGCTGAAAATGTAGTTTTCACAACGCATTTATTTATGTGTAGTGGCTGGTTTCTGTGGCCGGTCTGATTTTTCCATAAAAATTAAAATTTATAATAGTCACTGCATATTGTTTATCAGCAGATTATTTTTAATCAATTTATCAACAAATTATTCAATAAGCTACAGCTGCCCAGAACAGACCCTAAAAAAATGTTTGAAATTATTTTTTTGAGAATAATANTGCTTTTTCAAAATGCTGAAAATGTAGTTTTCACAACGCATTTATTTATGTGTAGTGGCTGGTTTCTGTGACCTGGTCTGACTTTTCCAAAAAAATTAAAATTTATAATAGTCACTGCATATTGTTTATTAACAGATTATTTTTAATCAACTTATCAACAAATTATTCAATAAGCTACAGCTGCCCAAAACAGACCCTCAAAAAATGTTGAAACTATTTTTTTGAGAATATNTATTTCGAGCTCAAAAAGTATGTTCGTGTTCGGCTCGTTTGCTTAACGAGTCGAACACGAGTTGTTCACGAATAAAGAATCCTTTTAATAACCCTAATCATATAGTCATAAGATAATAAAGATTTGAGCAAGATTTAAAAATTATTATTTATATTAAAATATTATTTGAATCTAGTTTAATAATGTTTATTTTTTTTTCCTAATCAATATTTTAATTGTTTATAAATCTTTATAGTCTTGTAGTTNGTTCCCGAATCTCGAGCTTCAGATCCATAACTGCTGGCTTTTCTTCCCTTGGCATCGTTTTTATCTTTATTTCCATGAGCGCATTCTCGGAAAGCTTATTGGCGATGATACTTTTGCGCTGCCGTTTTGGAACTGGGACTCGCCGAAGGGGATGCAGTTGCCCTCCATCTACACACCAAGTACATTAACGTTTTCCTTTCAAAATAATAATAATAATAATAATAAATTGGGATGATTTATTTGGTGCGGTGACATTTTGAAAACTCACCTGGCATATTTGAGTAAAATGTGATTTGACAGTTTATGCATTTTCAAAATAATGAAAATGACGTTTTCACACCGCATCTATTCATGTGTAGTGACTGGTTTCTCTCACCAGTCTGATATTTCCAAAAAATTAAAATTTATAGTAATCACTACATCTTGCTTATCAGCAGATTATTTTTAATCAACTTATCAACAAATTATTCAATATCTACAACTTTCTCAAACAGATCCTCAAAAAATGCTGAAATTATTTTTTTGATAATATTTAAAAAAACAAAATATATATTAAATATCGATGTAATTGGAAGAATAAATTTCATATAAAATATATGATGTGTCAAAATCAATTTAGGACCATCCTAATAAAATACTAGCTCAGCATATCTTGGGTCAACTTTTTTCAATTATTATGTTAGCCCCTATCTCATAGCCTCAAAATTTAATTTTAACTATTGACATAATTTTAATCGCATTATTCATGTAGGTTAAATTATTACCGACACCAAATATAATACAAATTAGTTTAGCATGGCTCAAAATTAAATTTAATTTGAGACAAATTTATTTAATTGGTCACGTTGTAGTAAGTAGAGCATTTTGTAAGCCTCTAATATCATTATGACATTTTACCCTTTCAATAGTCTAATTAAGTCCACATCTTTCTAATAAGAAAACAAATAATAATATTAATATTAATGATAATAATAATAATATAGTCAATTTCAATCTCCCTATTTCTCTTATGAAAAAATCATCATTAGCATCACAATAATCTTTTTTATATATGTTTATAATTTAATTTCCCAAGTATATGTATACATTTTTCCATATTTTTATATCCAAGATTGAATTTTGCAGCCTCGTCTTCTCTCTACGATCCCCGCCGGGATCCCGCCCATCAGCCGCCAACCATCATCGACCTCGACTTCGGTATAAGCCCACCCCCCAACACCAAGAAAGAACTCATCGAAGACAATCTAAAGATCATGTACCGTCAAGTCATCTCCAACGGCCCGACCGCCGAACTCTTCCTTGGCGCACCCCTGCGAGCCGGAGACCAACCCGACCCCGGCGCGGGTTCGCTCGAAAACGTGCCCCACGGCACGGTCCACATCTGGACCGGGGACTCCCGCCAGCCCAACCGGGAAGACATGGGCGTCTTCTACTCCGCTGCCCGCGACCCCATCTTCTTTGCCCACCATTCCAACATCGACCGCCTTTGGGGCGTATGGAAGTCTCTGGGCGGCCAGCGGAAGGATTTCACCGACCCCGATTGGCTCAACGCCGGCTTCTATTTCTACGACGAGAACGCGCAGCTGGTGAAAGTGAAGGTAAAGGACTGCCTGTCGACGGAGCGACTGCGTTACAAGTATCAGGATGTGGATAATCCATGGAAGAAAGCGAAGTCGGCGCGGGGGGGAACGGGGAGGCCGGTGAAGCCGAAGGCGGAGCCGAGTTTTCCGTTGAGTCTTGAGAAGGCGAACGTGTCGGCGACGGTGAAGCGGCCGGCTAGGGCGGGGAGGAAGGGGGATGAGGTGGAGGTATTGGAGGTGAACGGGATCGGGTTTAAANTGGGCGTTTTCTACTCCGCCGCCCGCGACCCCATCTTCTTTGCCCACCATTCCAACATCGACCGCCTTTGGGACGTATGGAAGTCTCTCGGCGGCCAGCGGAAGGATTTCACCGACGCCGATTGGCTCAACACCGGCTTCTACTTCTACGACGAGAACGCGAAGCTGGTGAAAGTGAAGGTAAAGGACTGCCTGTCGACGGAGCTATTGCGTTACAAGTATCAGGATGTGGATAATCCATGGAAGAAAGCGAAGTCGGCGCGGGGAGGAACGGGGAGGCCGGTGAAGCCGAAGGCGGAACCGAGTTTTCCGTTGAGTCTTGAGAAGGCGAACGTGTCGGCGACGGTGAAGCGGCCGGCGAGGGCGGGGAGGAAGGGGGATGAGGTGGAGGTATTGGAGGTGAACGGGATCGGGTTTAACAGTTCGGTTTTTGTTCAGTTTGATGTGTATGTGAACGCGTCGTCGGAGGCGGTGCTGAANCGGGTTTAACAGTTCGGTTTTTGTTCAGTTTGATGTGTATGTGAACGCGTCGTCGGAGGCGGCGCTGAGGCCGGCGGTGGCGGAGTGTGCGGGGAGTTTTTATCACGTGCCGCATTTGAGTCGGGAGGGGAGGAATGCGATGAAGACGAATCTGAAGCTGTGTATAACGGAGTTGATTGAGGATATTGGGGCGAAGGAAGATGATGACTTGGTGGTGACGTTGGTGCCGCGGGCGGGGACGGGGGTGACCATTGCGGGGCTGTCGATCGTGCTGGTTTCTTGACAGATGAGTTTGGGTTGACGTGGAAATAATGAGGATTTGGGCGGCGTTTCGTAGTAATGTATTAATAATTGTAGGGGTGTAGGCTGGGGAATGCCTACGGTGGTTTTATGGTAATTTCGGGGAATATTATTATTGATTCCGATTTGTGAGGCTGTCTTTTAATGAATNTACGGTGGTTTTATGGTAATTTCGGGGAATATTATTATTGATTCCGATTTGTGAGGCTGTCTTTTAATGAAAATTTTTTTTTTTGCTTTGCTTGAATTTTGTAATTTTATATATTGTGTATTAGAATTTTTTTAAGGTATTTTTATTTGAATATTTAACGGAATATACAAAATTATATAAATGGGAATTATGCATACATGCCGCACAGTTGTAATATAATTATTGTATGCACCAAAAATATCAACACGAATCTCAAAAAGACTAGATGGTACAAACAACGGTCGAACGATGGAAGCATCCGATCAGCGAGCGACTAATCAAGATTTATTGACATGACATGACAAAAAGGTTTGGCCAACGGAACATGATTGCAGCCCAAGAGCACTCGAAGTGCGCAAAGGAGGGTCCGATCGTAGTTGGCCGACTGACTCGTGGCGAGCGAGATCTCTATACAACCGAGCACCTCGACCGATCGACACATATTTCGGAAGGCATAATCTCAACTCGGTCGGTAGCCTCAATCAGATAAACTTAGACAAGTCGGCCCAACCAATTACCACCTTGTTGTAATACAGATATAATATAAAATCTATATTATTTATTAGAGTAATAATCATATTAAGAAGGTTTCTGTAACTTTTCTCTTCTTTATGTAATTGTACAAAATACACTCATATAAATAATAGACAAAAATAATAATTCTTAAGGCATGTTCACAAAAGACGGACTCGCTATCCCCTTCGGATTCCCTTTACGACAAATTCTTGACCGGCTCTACTATCTTCTCTCCTTTATTCAGCTCTAATTCTTAAGGCATGTTCACAAAAGACAATATGAGATCTAACATCTCCAAAGGTAGTGCGGTGAGCGCAGACATACCTCAGAAGTGAAGCAGAGCTAACTATAATGAAGAAACTTCTCAAAGAGAGAACGCACATGGACCCCAAAAAAGTCGCAAAGCAACCAAATAAGCATGCTCAGGTTCAAGGCTTACAAGTCTGAATGACCATCANGAGGATATTGGGGCGAAGGAAGATGATGACTTGGTGGTGACGTTGGTGCCGCGGGCGGGGACGGGGGTGACCGTTGCGGGGCTGTCGATTGTGCTGGTTTGAGTTTGTGTTGACGTGGAAATAATGAGGATTTGGGCGGCGTTTCGTAATAATGTATTAAGTGTAGGCTGAGGAATGCCTACGGTGGTTTTATGGTAATTTCGGGGAAAATTATTATTGATTCCGATTTGTGAGGCTGTCTTTTAATGAAATTTTTTTTTGCTTTGCTTGAATTTTGTAATTTTATATATTGTGTATTAGAATTTTATGGTATTTTTATTTGAATATTTAACGGAATTTGCAAAATTATATAAATGAGAATTATGCATACATGCCGCACAGTTGTAATATAATTATTGTATGCATCAAAACTATTAACATGAATCTCAAAACGACTAGATGGTACAAATAACGGTCGAACGATCGAAGCATCCGACCAGCGAGCGACTAATCAAGATTTATTGATATGACATGACAAAAGGTTTGGCCAACGGAACATGACTGCAGCCACAGACCACTCGAAGTGCGCGAAGGAGCGTCCGACTGTAGTTGGTCGACTGACTCATGGCGAACGAGATCGCTATACAACCGAGCACCATGACAGATCAAAACATATTTCGAAAGGCATAATCTCAACTCGGTCGGTCACCTCAATCAGACAAACTTGGATAAGTCGGCCCAGCCAATTACCATCTTGTTGTAATATAGATATAATATAAAATCCATATAATTTATTAGAGTATTAATCATATTAAGAAGGTTTCTGTAACTTTTCTCTTCTTTCTGTAATTGTACAAAATACACTCATATAAATAATAGACCAAAAAAATAATAATAATCAAGAGGACGGACTCGCTCTTCCCTTCGGATTCCCTCTACAACAAATTCTTGACCTATTCAGCTTTATTTCTTAAGGCATGTTCACAAAAGACAATATGAGATCTAACATCTCCAAAGATAGTACTGTGAGTGCATACATACCTCATAAGAGAAGCAGGGCTAACTATAATGGAGAAACTTCTGAAAGAGAGAACACGCATGGACCCCAAAAAAGTCGCAACGCAACCAGACAAGCATGCTCAGGTTCAGAGCCTACAAGCCCAAATGACCATCGTGATGGAGCAATTTGAGATCCTGCGGGCGTAAATCACCCAGAGGAACGACCAACCACTACATTTATGAGCAAAACCTCAAGGGGTCCATCCTCAAGACAATGAAAACCTGTATTAATGAAAAATCTTCTCCAGCATCGGTTCTGTAAGGAATCATCTGACCGTTTTCCGCCCTTGCAAAGCTGACACACATGTTGAAAAGGCAAGGGCATCGTGAACCTCTCCCCCCTTTATATAGGGAAGAAAAGTCTAATGTTCGCAAGGGACCAGGTAATAAAAAGTCGCCAATTCAACGTATTGATGGGACATCTCGCCGCCTCAGTTCTCGAAGTGGAAATGAAACATCACAATCAAGCAGCCTTTAATGTGCCATTGATTCCTAAAGAAAGACATTAAACGCAGAGTGGTCCTGAGACTTCGGGAACTGAGCTCGACCAAGTATGTTTTCAAACCCTTGCTCGATACTCATGGAATCTGAGACGGTAGAACTGGCCAATCGATGATATTACAAGACAATCGAAAAAATCCATCCCTCGATAGAAATGCCCTAGTAAGATCTTTAGGCCAGAGCGCCCGAGGCGTTTCCCCTGCTCGCCAATGGTAAGATCCATGAAGAGCACATGGGATTCCCCGAGAGTCCTAAATCGACGCCCTCCACAGGTGACAACAAGATCCACACATGGTGAGCTGCAAAAGGATAAAAACTCACACGAGTCGACAAGATCAAGTTAAGTCCTCGGGAGGTCCAGAAAAACCACCAAGAGACCCAACGATTCTAGGAAAATTGACCGACTGCCGCATAATTAGTCTAGAAACTTTGATATCTTTCAGCTGCAAGCCGACAGGGGGTTTGAACAGTGGATTAGCTAGGGATGACTCTCTCCTCACAAGAGACAAGATTCGCAAAAAGGGTGTGAAATTCATCTAGAAAACCTTACTCATCACCCTTTTAATTAACGACAAGATTTGTTTCGGGAGGAATAATCGATCGAGAGCGGTATCTGCTCAAAAAACAAGCAAGCCATTTCGTGTCATAATGCACATTAGCCTGTTGTGTCATAATGCACATTAGCCTGCTAAAAAATATCACCCACTAAAGCATGCCTCTCCGAAGACCAATGTCTCCGATAAAAAAAAAAATTTCGCAATAAGCCCAAGAAGCAAAAATAATATCAAAAAGGCAAAAAGGTTTCCTTTCATTATTTTGTAAGGAATCATATTCATTATTTTGTGAGGAATCATAAGTCTTTTCGTGCAATACTAATAAGCATTAATGATATTAATAATAGTTTTCATAAGTGCTCTCTTCTTCCAGTACAAAATACGCTCATATAAATAATTAATAAAAAATATGAATGAAGGGGATGGACTCACTCTCTCCTCCGGATTCTCTCTAAAACAAATTCTTGACCCGCTCTATTCTCTTTTATCTTATTAACTTCTCTAATACATGTTCACAAAAGTAATTTGAAATTTAACATGCATATATCTAAACCCTATATAAAAATATGTATCTATTTATAGAAGTGAAAAGCCGAAATCTGCGGCTCCTTAGATCTGGCGTATAAAATAAGGGGATTAGTGTGCTGCTAGTAGGGGTGTAAACGAGAGTGTTCGGCTCGTTTATATTTTGAGCTCAGAAAATGTGTTCGTGTTCGGCTCGTTTGCTTAGTGAGCCGAACACGAGTNATTATGCATACATGCCGCACAGTTGTAATATAATTATTGTATGCACCAAAAATATCAACACGAATCTCAAAACGACTAGATGGTACAAACAACGGTCGAACGATGGAAGCATCCGATCAGCGATCGACTAATCAAGATTTATTGACATGACATGACAAAAGGTTTGGCCAATGGAAAATGACTGCAGCCCCAGACCAATCGAAGTGCTCGAAGGAGGGTCCGATCGTAGTTGGCCTACTGACTCGTGGCGAGCGAGATTTCTATACAACCGAGCACCTTGACCGATCGACACATATTTCGGAAGACATAATCTCAACTCGGTCGGTAGCCTCAATCAGATAAACTTAGACAAGTCGGCCCAGCCAATTACCACCTTATTGTAATACAAATATAATATAAAATCTATATAATTTATTAGAGTAATAATCATATTAAGAAGGTTTCTCTAACTTTTCTCTTCTTTATGTAATTGTACAAAATACACTCATATAAATAATAGACAAACATAATAATAATAAAGGGGACGGATTCGCTATCCCCTTCGGATTCCCTTTACGACAAATTCTTGACCGGCTCTACTATCTTCTCTCATTTATTCAGCTCTAATTCTTAAGGCATGTTCACAAAAGACAATATGAGATCTAACATCTCCAAAGGTAGTACGGTGAGCGCAGACATACCTCAGAAGTGAAGCAAAGCTAACTATAATGAAGAAACTTCTCAAAGAGAGAACACACATGGACCCCAAAAAAGTCGCAAAGCAACTAGATAAGCATGCTCAGGTTCAAGGCTTACAAGTCCGAATGACCATCGTGATGGAGCAGTTCAAGATCCTCCGGGCGTAAATCACCCAGACGAACGACCAACCGCCACATTTGGGAGCAAAACCTCAAAGGGTCCATCCTCATGACAATGAAAACCTGCATCAATGAAAAATCTTCTCCACCACCGGTTATGTAAGGAATCATCTGACCACTTTCCACCCTTGCAAAGCTGATACACATATTGAAAAGGTAAGGGCATCGTGAACCTCTCCCCCTTTTTTATAGGGAAGAAAAGTCTAATGTTCGTAGGGGGACCAAGAAAAAAAAAGTCGCCAACTCAACGCATTGATAGGACATCTCGTCGTCTCAGTTCTCGAAGTGGAAATCAAATATCGCCATCAAGCAGCCTTTAATGTGTCATCAGTTCCTAAAGAAAGACATTAAACGCAGAGTGGTCCCGAGACTTCGGGAACTGGGCTCGACCAAGTATGTTTTCAAACCCTTGCTTGATACTCGGGAATCTGAGATGGTAGAAATTGGCCAATCAATGATATCGCAAGACGATNTCCTCATGACAATGAAAACCTGCATCAATGAAAAATCTTCTCCACCACCGGTTATGTAAGGAATCATCTGACTGCTTTCCACCCTTGCAAAGCTGACACACATATTGAAAAGGTAAGGGCATCGTGAACCTCTCCCCCCTTTTTATAGGGAAGAAAAGTTTAATGTTCGCAGGGGGACCAAGAAAAAAAAAGTCGCCAACTCAACGCATTGATGGGACATCTCGTCGTCTCAGTTCTCGAAGTGGAAATCAAATATCGCCATCAAGCAGCCTTTAATGTGTCATCAGTTCCTAAAGAAAGACATTAAACGCAGAGTGCTCTCGAGACTTCGGGAACTGGGCTCGACCAAGTATGTTTTCAAACCCTTGCTTTGTACTCGGGAATCTGAGATGGTAGAAATTGGCCAATCGATGATATCGCAAGACGATCNAAGGTATTTTTATTTGAATATTTAACGGAATATACAAAATTATATAAATGGGAATTATGCATACATGCCGCATAGTTGTAATATAATTATTGTATGCATCAAAATATCAACACGAATCTCAAAAACTACTAGATGGTATAAACAACGGTCGAACGATGGAAGCATCCGATCAACGAGCGACTAATCAAGATTTATTGACATGACATGACAAAAGGTTTGGCCAACGGAACATGACTGCAGCCCAAGACCACTCGAAGTGCGCGAAGGAGCGTCTGACTGTAGTTGGCCGACTGACTTGTGACGAGCGAGATCTCTATACAACCGAGCACCTCGACCGATCGACACATATTTTGGAAGGCATAATCTCAACTCGGTCGGTCGCCTCAATCAGAGAAACTTAGGCACGTCGGCCCAACCAATTACCACCATGTTGTAATACAGATATAATATAAAATCTATATAATTTATTAAAGGATTAATCATATTAAGAAGGTTTTTGTAACTTTTCTTTTCTTTCTGTAATTGTACAAAACACACTCATATAAATAATAGAAAAAATAATAATAATAAAGGGGACGGACTCACTGTCCCCTTCGGATTCCCTCTACAATAAATTCTTGAACGGCTTTACTCTCTTCTCTCCTTTATTCAGCTCTAATTCTTAAGGCATGTTCACAAAAGACAATATGCGATCTAACATCTCCAAAGGTAGTGCGGTGAGCGCAGACATACCTCAGAAGAGAAGCAGAGCTAACTGTAATGGAGAAACTTCTCAAAGAGAGAACGCGCATGGATCCCAAAAAAGTCGCAACGCAACCAGACAAGCATGCTCAGGTTCAAGGCTTACAAGCCCAAATCACCATCGTGATGGAGCAGTTCGAGATCCTTCGGGCGTAAATCACCCAAAGGAACGACCAACCGCCACATTTGGAAGCAAAATCTCAGAGGGTCCATCCTCAAGACAATGAAAACCTGCATCAATGAAAAATCTTCTCCATCACTGGTTCTGTAAGGAATCATCTGACCGCTTTCCACCCTTGCAAAGCTTACGTACATGTTGAAAAGTCAAGGGCATCATGAACCTCTCCCCCCTTTATATAGGGAAGAAAAGTCTAATGTTCACAGGGGTCGCCAACTCAACACATTGATGGGACATCTCGTCGTCTCAGTTCTCGAAGTGGAAATGAAACATCTCATCAAGCAGCCTTTAATGTGTCATCGATTCGTAAAGAAAGGCATTAAACGCAGAGTGGTCCCGAGACTTCGGGAACTGGGCTCGACCAAGTATTTTTTCAAACCCTTGCTCGATACTCGGGGAATCTGAGATGGTAGAAATTAGGCAATCGATGATATCGCAAGACTATAAAAAAAAATTCATCCCTCGATAGAAATGCCTTAGTAAGATCTTCAGGCCAGGGCGCCTGAGGCGTTTCCTCTGCTCACTAATTGTAAGATCCATGAAAAGCACATGGGATTCCCCGAGAGTCCTAAATCGACGCCCTCCACAAGTGACAACAAGATCCACACATGGTGATCTACAAATGGATAAATACCCACACGAGTCGGCAAGATTAGGTTAAGTCCTCGGGAGATCCAGAAAAACCACCAAGAGACCCAACGATTCTAGGAAAATTGACAGATTGCCGCATAATTAGTCTAGAAACTTTGATATCTTCCAACCGCAAGCCGACAGGGGGTTAACAGTGGATTACCAAGGGATGACTCTCTCCTCACTAGAGACAAGATCCGCAAAAAGGATGTGAAATTCATATAGAAAACCTTACTCATCGCCCTCTTAAGTAACGACCAGATTTGAGTCGGGAGGAATAATTGATCGAGAGCGGTATCTGCTCAAAAAACATGCAAGTCTTTTCGTGTCATAGTGCACATTAGCTTGTTGTGTCATAATGCACATTAGCCTGCTAAAAAATTATCACCCTCTCAAGCATGCCTCTTCGAAGACCAATGTCTCCGATAAAACAAAAAAAAAAAGTCCGCAACAAGCCTAAGAGGCAAAACTAAGATAAAAAAGGCAAAAATGTTTCCTTTCATTGTTATGTAAGGAATCATAAGTCTTTTCGTGTAACACTAATAAGATTTAATGATATTAATAATAGTTTTCATAAGTGCTCTCTCCTTTCAATACAAAATAGGCTCATATAAATAATTAATAAAAATATGAATGAAGGGGATGGACTCACTCTCCCCTCCGGATTCTCTATAAAGCAAATTCTTGAACTGCTCTACTCTCTTTTATCTTATTCACTTCGCTTGAACTCTCAATACATGTTCACAAAAGTAATTTGAAATTTAACATGTATATATCTAAGCCCTATATAAAAATATGTATTTGTTTATAGAAGCGAAAAGTCGAAATCTGCGGCTCCCTAGTTCTAGCGTATAAAATAAGGGGATTAGTGTGCTGCTAGAGTGTTCGACTCGTTTATATTTCGAGCTCAGAAAGTGTGTTCGTGTTCGACTCGTTTGTTTAGCGAGCCGAACAGGTGCCGTTCACGAACAACGAGTCATTTTGACAACCCTAATCACGTAGCAATAAGATGTTAAGGATTGGAGCAAGATTTAAAACAACATTTTAATCGAATTTAATAAATTTTATTCTGTTTTCTTCATTAATACTTTTAATTGATTGTAAATCTTTGTAAACTTGTAGTCAATTATTTTTTCTTAAAATACTACTCATCGAAGATATATATATAATTGATTAGTAGTATTTCGAGCCAAAACAAGCCGAACACGAATAAACAAATATTTGTTCGTGTTGTTCTTGTTCGGCTCGTAACTTAGCGAACGAGCCAAACACGAGTTTCTTAACGAGCCGAAAACGAGTTGTTCGCGAACAAAAAGCCGTTTTGAAGGCCCTAGCTGCTAGGCCACAAATATATATATATACATACATACAAAGTGCTCCGTCGTATTTACAGAAAAAATGCATAAAAATAATATTGGGTCAGCTAATAAAAATGGAACTATTTTTTTTTTTGCTTAGCAAACATGTAATTTTGGTCACCTAAAGAAACTTGACCTCATGCTTTTGTTCATTTAATTTCTTTAGAAGTTGAAGTCTAGTCACAAGTTATAATTGTAATTAAAAAGTGGATTTAGAGTACTAAACTAAAGATATATTTAGCATTCTCCTCTAGGTTCCGGTCTCATTTTTATGAAGAGAGTGGGGTATATTTATATATTTTATAAATGCCAATATTCGTAAATACTACATGAATCTAGATCACTCCATAAGACAGACTAGAGTGATCCATTTGATCAGATGGTGTTTTATGTGTATTTAAGTACATCAATCATATTAGAATTAAATGATTTTGTGCTCGTTGGATTCATCTTATCGAGATATTTAATTTGACTATAAATTTACTGAATTTTTGAAGATCTTTCGGTCCCACAAGATATATTTCAATGTTCTTGTTATGTTGTAAGTGTGTGATTTGGGCTCGCTTTGACTCAGATCGAAATATGTTTGATGTCATTTGGTTTGTCTTATCAAGTCACATAATTTAAATAGAGTGCAAGTAATTCAATATTTTGAGTTCTCGGTCCCAATATGCATCGAGATTCATGCTTGATTAATATAATTTTTGGATAATGTATCAATAAATATCAAATTTTAGATATTAGATATGTAAATATATAGTACTTTTGTGATATGTTCTCTAAAATGTTTATATAAATATAAATATATATATAAGATACACTCCTGAATTTAATTAACAAGATTATGAATAAACTAAATTAATTAGTTGTTGTACAAATTGACTCAAACTTAAATTTAATTTGGAATTGAAATGGTTTGCCTTTAAAATGGNTATATATATATATATATATAAGGGAATGGTCAAAGGCTATTAGACAAGTCTCGACCATCTTTAGGTGTGCTAAATATTTGAGTATCGCACCATACACATGAGGGGATTCAAACCCTTGACATGAGGGAACTTACGAGCTTCAAAGAGGCTACTACATATCACGAATCATATAAATTTACATGTTTAACATTTATATCACTAAAAAAAATTTTATCACATAAGAAAATATTATTATTTTAAACCATATTTTCATACGTAAATAAAAAAAAATATTACTCTAAAATCAAAGTTTAATTATTAGATATATAAATACATAAATTTAGTAATATGTATATGTAAATCTTCTTATGAGACTGTTTGATTTGATGTAAAATAGGTAAAATAAAATAAATTCAGGAGTTTTAAGTTTTTCTTATTTGATAGTAAATAAGCTTGATGTGTGCTAGAAAATTTGCAGCAGTAGAGTAATGAATTAGCGTTACACTAGAATTCAACACACTTTTAGGTAAATAAAAACAACTAGTATGTCACCATACGTTTTTATGTGGAAAACCCATAAAAGTAAAAAACCACGGGGTCTAGCACAACTGAAAAAAAAAAACATTATAACTGAATATTACATGCACAGCCCCTCGTCCCATAGGTGGGAAAGGGCTAAACACTCTTTGGAGTTAAAACATCAGTGCACGAATGAACTTATTGTAAGAAGCGGGCGACAACGATGGTGATTGGTGGAGGCCAGCAGATGGTGGTTGACGGTGACAATAGTGCTTGACGGCGGTCAGTGGTTCTTGACGGTCGACAGTGGTCGACAGCGGTGGGCGATGATTGACGGAGGTTGGTGGGTGTCGATGGTGGTCAACGGTGGTTAACGACGATGAATGGTGGTCGACAAAGACCAGCGGTGATCGACAGTGATAGAGGTGGTGTTGGTCTTCAGCTCCTTCTCAAAGATTTGAGTTTTCTTTCAAGCCTCCCGCCCTCTCTCATTAGAGAGGTGAGACTCTATTTATAGTGTTCTGGGTGAAAAAAATGCACGAATATTAACCACTTGGAACGGGCGGTCCAGAGGGCTTCCTTCGATTGATAAACATTTGAGTGCCTGAACGATGTCAGAACTGAGCAATCTTAGGCTCATTGGATTCGTCTTGTCGAGACACTAGATTCAATTGTAGGCTTACTAGATTCGACATTCGTTAATCTTCTACATATGACCATAGAACTTTCAAGAGTGGTTTAATGACATGATTTTACTCGAATTGGACAAATTTTGATAACATTGGGTTTTTCTTGCCGATTCGGTCAATTTGACTATACATTTGTTGAAATTGAAGTTTTGGATGAGTTTTTAGCGATATTTGACTATTTCTTGCAAAAAAAACTTCCTTGAGATCTATGTCATGCTTCTAGATTCGTGTCGGATGATGAAAATTTTGCTGGAGATGTACAGTTACCCTCATATTTTCAGTGAGATCACTTTTTCGACTGAAAATATCAAGTTTTANTTTGGGCGAACAACGGATTTAAGAATTCAAATTGCTGAATTTGGATCATATTTAGCTTAGTCAAAGAAGATGAATTTGAGTAGATTTTGGGAGCCCAAATGATGAAATTTGAGTAGTTTTTTTAATGAGTTAATTTTTTATTTTAATGAGTTTTTAATTTTTTTTGAGATGCTGTTTTTTTAGTAAGTTGGTAATTTTTATTTTTATTTTAATGAGACATCACAGAGGTGAACATTAGATATATTTTGATTAAGTTTATTAATAGAGCTACCAATCTATAGAGGTGAAAACGAGTCAAACACGAGCGAGCCCAGACTCAGCTAATGTTTCACTCATTAAAAAATATCAATGTTCGTGTTCGNTTTGGGCGAACAACGGATTTAAGAATTCAAATTGCTGAATTTGGATCATATTTAGCTTAGTCAAAGAAGATGGATTTGAGTAGATTTTGGGAGCCCAAATGATTAAATTTGAGTAGTTTTTTTTAATGAGTTAATTTATTTTTTTAATGAGTTTTTAATTCTTTTTTAGATGCTGTTTTTTTAGTAAGTTGGTACTTTTTTTTTTATTTTAATGAGACATCACAGAGGTGAACATTAGATATATTTTGATTAAGTTTATTAATAGAGCTACAAATCGTGAAAACAAGTCAAATATGAGTGAGCCCAAACTCAGCTAATGTTTCACTCGTTAAAAAATATCAATGTTCGTGTTCGACTTATTTATATTTTAAACATAAAAAAAAATTGTTCGTGTTCGGCTCGTTTGCTTAGCCAGCCGAATTCGATTTTTTCGCGAACAAAAAACCATTTTGACACCTCTACTCACGCATGCAGCTGTTAGGGGTGGAAACGAGCTGAGCATGAGCGAGCCTAGGGTCGACTTGTTAAAAAATAATATTGTTAGTGTTCGGCTCGTTTATATATCGAGCTCAAAACGTTTGTTCGACAATGAGTCATTTTAACAACCCTAGTCACGCAACCACAGGNAGCTGTTAGGGGTGGAAACGAGCTGAGCATGAGCGAGCCTAGGGTCGACTTGTTAAAAAATAATATTGTTCGTGTTCGGCTTGTTTATATATCGAGCTCAAAACGTTTGTTCGACAATGAGTCATTTTGACAACCCTAGTCACGCAACCACAGAATGTTATAGGTAGAACGCGATTTAAATCTTATTATTTTTATTAAAATATTCATTTAAATATAATATAATATATTTTTATTATATTTTTAATTAGTAAGTTGATTAATTATAAATCTTTTTTATCTTCTAGTCAATTAAATTATTTAATAATAATAGTCATTATATAAATATATCAAGCCAAAATGAGTCGAACACGAAAGAACAAAATTTTGTTTGTATTTGACTCGTTTGTATATCAAGCGCAATAAAATTGCTCTTGTTTGGCTCATTTGTCAGCAAACAAATTGAATAAGAACTACTTAACGAGTCAAACACAAGCTTTTCACGAATAATGAGCCATTTTAACAGCCTTACTAATCTATTTGTTAATGATTCTAAGGCTTCTATTANTTAATAATAATAGTCATTATATAAATATATCAAGCCAAAATGAGTCGAACACGAACGAAAAAAATTTTGTTTGTATTTAACTCATTTGTATATCAAGCGCAATAAAATTGTTCTTGTTTGGCTCATTTGTTCAACAAACGAATTGAATAAGAGCTACTTAACGAGCCGAACACAAGCTGTTCACGAACAATGAGCCATTTTAACATCCTTACTAATCTATTTGCTAATGATTCTAAGGCTTCTATTATTCTTTTTAAAGTTTGTTGATGAAATTACTCAAAATAAAATTTTCAATATTTGTGATTTTATAATTAAAGTGTTGTCTTGGTATTTTTCTTTCTGAAAGGATATTTTTAAGAAAGCTTAAAAAATGAGACATCACTTAACATTTCAAGTCACTTTAAATAGGCTTCTTTCTTTCTTCTATGATACTTGGTATAATGACTCCTCTCTTAAAGAGTATTTTGGCAATATTATTTTCACATTTTAATTTTCCTCAAAATGCTCTTCGTAAAGATGTTACCATTGATGGAAATTAGAAGCTTGACNAATATTAAATTTTAGATATTAGATATGTAAATATATAGTACTTTTGTGATATATTCTCTAAAATGTTTATATGAATATAAATATATATAAGATACACTCCTGAATTTAATTAACAAGATTATAAATAAACTAAATTAATAAGTTGTTGTACAAATTGACTCAAACTTAAATTTAATTTTGAATTGAAATGGTTTGCCTTTAAAATGGACATATTTCAGAGAATACGAGCTATATATATATATATTTATATATATATATAGTAAAAGGGAATGGCCGAAGGCAATTAGGCAAGCCTCGTCCATCCTTAGGTGTGCTAAATATTCGACTACCGCACCATACACACGAGGGGATTCAAACCCTTGACATGATGGAACTTACGAGCTTAATATTTGACTACCGCACCATACCTAAGACTATCGCACCATGCACACGAGGGGATTCAAACCTTTGACATGATGGAACTTATGTGCTAAATATTCGACTACCGCACCATACACACGAGGGGATTCAAACCCTTGACATGATGGAACTTACGAGCTTAAGAGAGGCAGCTCTACCAACGCGCGTGCGTAAGCCTTTTACTTTGTCGGATGATGAAAATTTTGCTAGAGATGTACAATTACCCTCATATTTTCGGGTAAGCCTTTTACTTTCTCGTGTGTATATATATATAAACCTNATTTATGTGTTATGTGACAATGATTTAGAAATTATCCATTTTTTCTTTAAATGTTAATTTTCTCATTGTCTGTTGAATAAGTGTGCGTTTTATGATAAATTTTTTATTGTCTCTTCAATTTTTTTTTCATTTTTTATATTATATTGATAATATATTCTATAAAATTCAAAAAAGATATCATCTTTTNTCATGTTTTACTCGTTTACATTATTAGATTGTATTTGTTTAATTATTGGATGGTCTCTTGAGTCTTTTTTTTATTCTTGTCTTACAATCTTTGTAATATCTGGTGATTCGATTGTGTATTAGATAGTTTATTTCTTTCAATTTGGATGGATTCTTTGAGACTGATCAGCATTGGTTGAGCTCCTTCTTGCTTTAATTTCTTTTGATTGTTCATGGGGTTTTTGTTTCATTCCCTGTTTGATGGTTTTTTTTGTTAGACTCTCTATTCAGTGGTTGTTGGATGGGAGATTGTTGTTTGACGAGTTCTTTTTCTTGGTTGTTCTCAGGTGTGAGCACTGATTAAAGGGAGCTCTTGGCAGATTTTTTGCCGTCTCTAGAGTTCTATTTTCATGCTGGCTCTAAGGAGTTCTTGTTTGCAAGCAACTTTTTTCGATGATTATTAGTTGATGATGTTGTTTGAAGGGTTCTTTTTTCCTTGGACGCTCTTTGGTGATTCTGCTGGTTGGAGTGTTCTACTCGTGGATGCTCTACGACGATGTCGCTATTTGTAGAGGTTTCTGGTTGTTTGGATTGTTCTCGGTTTTGCGGTGCTTTGTAATAGTTGTAGTTGGTTTCTTTTTTTCTTCTCTTATGTGGATTGATTCATTCTAGACTTGTTTGATTTTGAGTTGTGTTGTATTTGTGATCTATGACTATATTTCATTTTTGTTTTTAATAAAAAATAAAAAGCTCTGCATGAAAAAATCACCCAAAATGTGCGATTCTCCATTGAGTGGTAGGCATGTAAATATTCTAATTCGAAATTTGTAGTTTGTAGATGAGCATTTGTCTGCTTCACCAAATGAGCATTTGTCTAAGAAGGAACAACTAACTGAAATAAATCCATTTCTTCTTCTGTCGTTGATGGTTACATATGAGAACATTAAATGCACACAAGAATGAGCCATGGAAACAACTACATATAGCTTTGAAATTTGAGAGAGGTTAATGTATGGAGATATGATGGAAAAAAAAAAAAAAATAGTAGGCGTACACTTTAAAACGATCTTCAAGAATCTCGAGATGTTGAGAAAATTAGGGCGAAGAAAACAGCAATCGACACAAATCCAGAAGGACACAGAGATTTAACGAGGTTCGGCAAAGATGTCTACGTCGTCGGGAGCAGAACGACGGTTCCTTTCAATATTCAGAAAAGAGATTGCAGAATAGAGGGATACCTCCTGAATTTACTAACAGGCCTATTTATAACCCCAGGAGTAAATCTTAGGCACAATATGTAATTACAACATTACCCATGTACCATACCGCGGGACTTTGCCCCTGCACCCCAACCCACGTAACTTCCCAATTTGGACAGATTCTTCCGCTCCGCTTCGATCCAGCGTTTGTCTCTATATGGTATATGAGCCATATCATAACACGAGATGACCTAACGGTCCAAATTAAAAAAGATGAATCGAGAATCATCCCTCCTCAGACGGAAGGTTACAAGTGCTCATGCTAGCTGAACCGATCGAAGGGCTGGCGATCGAAATGTCTAAATGTTCCTAAGCAATCAGAGATCTAGATGATTTACATACATACCACTCAATTTATATGTACTTACATATCTAAAACCTAAACTTCAATTTTTAGATACATGCCATATTTTTTATGCATGGAAAGGTGTGTTTTACTTTTAAAACAGTTAAAATAATTATAATTTTTATGTGATATAAGCCATTTTGGAGGTATAGATGTAAATCGTAATGATTACGTGTTAGATATATCGACACATTGGAATTTTTTAAAGATTTACATGCATACCACTCAATTATTATGCATGCACATATCTAACACTAGAACTTCAATTTTTAGTTCCTCCCCCTATGTATGAAGTTTTGGACAGAATATCCCGACCCTTTTTCTTTGGACAAAATATGTTAAATTTGAGAGTGGATTTTATGATACATAATTATTATTGATACGCTGCCAACAAATTTTCATCATCAGACACGAATTTCGAGATAATATTTTGAACAAGAAATATTCAAATCTTGATAAAAAGTCATCTAAAGCTTCAATTTTAGTCAAACTGATTGGCTCGATGAGAAGGACCCAATGATATCAAGGTTAGTCCAATCCGAGTCAAATCAAGCCCAGATCAAGCGATTAAATCATTATTGGAAGATTTTCGGACACATTTGAAAGATCAAGAAAATGTCGAATTCAGTGAGTTTATAGTCGAATTGAGTGTCTCGATAAGGCGAATCCAACGAGCCAAAGATTGCTCAATTCCGACATCGTTAAGACACTCAAATGCCCATCAAACGCCATATGATCGAGAGAAGTTCTCCGGACCATCCGATCAAAATGATTTATATTCCTACATTATAAATTGCACCCATAACATTATAAATAGAGCCCCACCCCTTACATGAGTGGAGGAGGCTTGAGAGACAACTTGAGGCTTTGAGAAAGAGCTTAAGTCTAACATCATCCCTGCCACCGCAGACCGCTGTCGACCACCACCGATCACAGCTGACCTCCGTCGAGAACCGCCGACCGTCGTCCACTGTCGTCGTCCACCGCTAACTGGAACCGTTAGTGGACGTTGTATCTCCGCAAATCTAGTAACCATTTCCCGTCTATGGGACAAAAACATTTGTAATCAACAACTTATAGTGAATTTTTTTAACTGGGTCAAACCCCTTCATTTTTTCCTTTTACGAGTTTTCCATGTAAAAACTTCTGGTGTCATCACATGTTGATTCCCTTTCATCCGAATTAGTGTTGAATCCTCGTGCAACGCTAAAACGATAATCCATTATGCTACTGCCGCGAATTTTCTAGCACACATCAATTATATTTTTTTAATTATGTTAAACAATAAATATTATGAATATTAGTGTAAAGCAAGCTTTTAAAATAGAAAATTTTGATCTAATTATCGTTGTTGAAAACATCTTGCAGGATATCATACTGAATATTATATTATTCAATCACAAACGAAGACATCTGCTAACACACATTCATTAAACAACTATAAATAAATAGTTTGAAGAGACGNACAACTCCGATTTTAACAAACTTAAAATCAAATTGGCCGTCTTGACGAGACGAACCTAATGATACCAAAATTGATCCAATCCAATCCGAATCAAGCCTGAATCAAGCTATATAACTACTTGTGAAGCTTTTGAGTGATTAATTGGAGAGTCAAATAGACTTTAATTTGACTTACCTATAGTTAAATAGAGTGTCTCAATGAGAGAAATCCAACGAGTCTAAGATCACTTGATTCTGAAGTCATTAAAACCATCAAATCATAAAAAAACTTCTATGACCAAGAGGAATGTGGGTCGTTCAATTGGGTGGTTACGAGATTTATTTGTTAAAGGACAAAAATGCCCATCTATTAGGGGCTATAAATAATCCCTCTCTCTTCACTTAAGAAAAGTGAAGATAAGGAGTCTAATTTGACCGCCACCTACGGTCCGCCGCTAACCAACGCCGACCACCCTCTGCTAGCCATCGTTGGTAAACTGCTTATTAACAAAGTGCACTATTAAATTATGGAGTATCATGTTGAATTATTAAGTATCCTATTGAGTAACGAAGAACTTTATTGAGTAATGAAATATCTCAAATACTATTTAATGAANGTACTTTTTTTTTTATTTTAATGAGACATCACAGAGGTGAACATTAGATATATTTTGATTAAGTTTATTAATGGAGCTACCAATCTATACGGGTGAAAACGAGTCAAACACGAGCGAGCCCAGACTCAGCTAATGTTTCACTCGTTAAAAAATATCAATGTTCGNTGTCATAATGCACATTAGCCTGCTAAGAAAATATCACCCTCTCAAGCATGCCTCTCCGAAGACCAATGTCTTAGATAAAACAAAAAAATGCCGCAACAAGCCCAAGAGGCAAAACTAATATCAAAAAGGCAAGAAGGTTTCCTTTCATTATTATGTAAGGAATCATAAGTCTTTTCGTGTAACACTAATAAGCATTAATGATATTGATAATAGTTTTCATAAGTGCTCTCTCCTTCCAATACAAAATATGCTCATATAAATAATTAATAAAAATATGAATGAAGGGGATGGACTCACTCTCCCCTTCGGATTCTCTATAAAGCAAATTCTTGACCCGCTCTACTCTCTTTTATCTTATTCACTTCGCTTGAACTCTCAATACATGTTCACAAAAGTAATTTGAAATTTAACATGTATATATCTAAGCCCTATATAAATATATGTATCTATTTATAGAAGTGAAAAGCCGAAATCTGCGGCTCCTTAGTTCTAGCGCATAAAATAAGGGGATTAGTGTGCTACTAGAGTGTTCGACTCGTTTATATTTCGAGCTCAGAAAGTGTGTTCGTATTCGGCTCGTTTGCTTAGCGAG
>JXCR01137663.1:4364-14671 GCA_002079205.1 Phalaenopsis hybrid cultivar | reverse complement strand
AGGTTTAGCTGAGGGTTTTGAACTTGAACATTTCTGTATGCACTCGTTTGGCTGGTTTGAATATTATTGGTGACGTCTCAATGCTGCCCTTAAATTTTTGCATTTGTATATGTGTTATTTGGGTCACTCCTATGCTGTCCTTGACTTCTTGCATCTGTTGAAGATTTTTTTAATTACATTTGCTATTGCTTGCATCTGTATTTGTGAGCCAACCTTCTCTTTTTTTTTGTTTATTTGGTTGCTTTTGTTGAATGGTCAAGTCAAAAAAATGGGAATTTCTTATTTAATTAATTGGAAGATATAGAAAACCTCAAATCACCTTAAGCATAAGTTAAAGTATAAGCTTCCTAGATTTTAGGAGCACACCCTAGGTGAGAGTTCATGCACCTAATTCTCAGCATAGTCTTCCTAGACTTTATAAGCACACCCTAGGTGAAAATCTATCCACCTAATCTCTGCAGTGTAACCTCCCAAGGTTTTAGGAACATACCTTAGGTAAGAGTTTATTCACCTAATCTTCGAATGCACAGTGAAACTAGACACTTGACCCTAATTCACAAACTGACTAAGACACTAGACATGATGCACCTATGCGTGACCCATGCTTTCTTAATTAAATCAACAGTGAAATTCCCTCAATGACTTAACATACAATAAAACCCAGCGCATCGAGATTTGAGCTTGAATATTACACTCAAATCCTCCTTGCAATTGGGGAAATTTCTTAACGCCACATATGGATCATCGGACTAGGATAAATCTAGGGTCTAGGTGACGAGGGCTATGACGACATTGCTTATGTGTGCTTAAACGAGAGATACGAGGTTAGATTATTAGAATAGTATCTCCTACCTCATGGATCTTCAATAAGGGAGAGGAAAGGATCCTTGATACTATTCGCCAACTCTTGATGGGATCGTTGCCCCCGACACTCTTAAGTTGTCCGTAGTTCTAGCACGATTAGAGTGACTAACCTGTGGACTAANTCATGTTTTACTCGTTTACATTATTAGATTGTATTTGTTTAATTATTGGATGGTCTCTTGAGTCTTTTTTTTGTTCTTGTCTTACAATCTTTGTAATATCTGGTGATTCGATTGTGTATTAGATAGTTTATTCTTTTGAATTTGGATGGATTCTTTGAGACTAATTAGGATTGGTTGAGCTCCTTCTTGCTTTAATTTCTTTTGATTGTTCATGGGGTTTTTGTTTCATTCCCTGTTTGATGTTTTTTTTTTGTTAGACTCTCTATTCAGTGGTTGTTGGATGAGAGAATGTTGTTTGGTTGATTGTTCTCAGGTGTGGGTGCTGATTAAAGGGAGCTCTTTTCATTAATTGTTGGTAGAGTTTTTGCCGTCTCTAGAGTTCTATTTTCATGCTGGCTCTAAGGAGTTCTTGTTTGCAAGCAACTTTTTTCGATGATTATTAGTTGATGATGTTGCTTGAAGAGTTCTTTTTTTCCTTGGACGCTCTTTGGTGATTCTGCTGGTTGGAGTGTTCTACTGGTGGATGCTCTACGACGATGACGCTATTTGCAAAGGTTTCTGATTGTTTGGATTGTTCTCGGTTTTGCGGTGCTTTGTAATAGTTGTTGTTGGTTTCTTTTTTTCTTCTCTTATGTGGATTGATTCATTCTAGACTTGTTTGATTTTGAGTTGTGTTGTATTTGTGATCTATGACTGTATTTCATTTTTTTTTAAATAAAAAAATAAGAAGCTCTGCATTAAAAAATCACCCAAAATGTGCGATTCTCCATTGTGTGGTAGGTCTGTAAATCTTCTAATTCGAATTTTATAGTTTGTAGATGAGCTTTTGTCTGCTTCACCAAATGAGCATTTGTCCAAGAAGAAACAAATAAGTAAATCCATTTCTTCTTCTGTGGTTGATGGTTACATATGAGAACATTANAAATCTTCTAATTCGAATTTTATAGTTTGTAGATGAGCTTTTGTCTGCTTCACCAAATGAGCATTTGTCCAATAAGATACAAATAAGTAAATCCATTTCTTCTTCTGTGGTTGATGGTTACATATGAGAACATTCAATGCACACAAGAATGAACCATGGAAACAACTACATATAGCTTTGAAATTTGAGAGAGGTTAATGCATGGAGATATGATAGGAAAAAAAATAGTAGGCGTACACTTTAAAACGATCTTCAAGANAAGAATGAACCATGGAAACAACTACATATAGCTTTGAAATTTGAGAGAGGTTAATGCATGGAGATATGATAGAAACAAAAATAGTAGGCGTACACTTTAAAATGATCTTCAAGTATCTCGAGATGATCTAACGGTCCAAATTAAAAAAGATGAATCGAGAATCATCCCTCCTCTGACGGAAGATTACAAGTGCTCGTGAAGCCAACAGGCTGAAGACTGCCAGCCGAACCGTTCGAAGGGCTGGTGACCGAAGGCATGTATGTAAATACCTTTTTTCCATATGATTTACGTATGTATAAATTTTTAGATACATGCCATATTTTTTTATGCATGAAAAGGTGTGTTTTACTTTTAAAACAGTTAAAATAATTATAATNTACATGCCATATTTTTTTATGCATGAAAAGGTGTGTTTTACTTTTAAAACAGTTAAAATAATTATAATTTTTATGTGAAATAAGCCATTTTGGAGGTATAGATGTAAATCGTAATGATTACGTGTTAGATATATAGACACATTGGATTTTTTTTTAAGATTTACATGCATACCACTCAATTATTATGCATGCACATATCCAACCGTAGAACTTCAATTTTTAGTTCCTCTCCCTATGTATGAAGTTTTGGACAGAATATCCCGACCCTTTTTCTTTGGACAAAATATGTTAAATTTGAGAGTGGATTTTATGATACATAATTATTATTGATACGCTGCCAACAAATTTTCATCATCCGACACAAATTTAAAGGTGATATTTTGAACAAGAAATATTCAAATCTTGATAAAAAGTCATCTAAAGCTTCAATTTTAGTCAAACTGACTGGCTCGATGAGAATGACCCAATGATATCAAGGTTAGTCCAATCCGAGTCTTGCGATTAAATGATTCTTGGAAGATTTCCGGACACATTTGAAAGATAAAAAAAATGCTGAATTCAGTGATTTTATAGTCGAATTGAGTGTCTCGACAAGATGAATCCAAAGAGCCCAAAATTGCTCAATTCCGAAATCGTTAAAGCACTCAAATGCCCATCAAATGCCATATGATCGAGAGAACTTCTCTANGTGGATTTTATGATACATAATTATTATTGATACGCTGCCAACAAATTTTCATCATCAGACACGAATTTCGAGGTAATATTTTGAACAAGAAATATTCAAATCTTGATAAAAAATCATCTAAAGCTTAAATTTTAGTCAAACTGACTGGCTCGATGAGAATGACCCAATGATATCAATGTTAGTCCAATCCGAGTCAAATCAAGCGATTAAATCATTCTTAGAAGATTTTCGGACACATTTGAAAGATAAAAAAAATGTCGAATTCAGTGAGTTTATAGTTGAATTGTCTGTCTCGACCAGACGAATCCAACGAGCCAAAGATTGCTCAATTCCGACATCGTTAAGACACTCAAATGCCCATCAAATGCCATATGATCGAGAGAAGTTCTCCGGACCGTCCGATCAAAATGATTTATATTCCTGCATTATAAATTGCACCCATAACATTATAAATAGAGCCTCACCCCTTACATGAGTGGAGGAGGCTTGAGAGACAACTTGAGGCTTTGAGAAAGAGCTTAAGTCTAACATCATCTCTGCCACCGCAGACCGCCGTCGACCACCACATATCACGGCTGACCTCTGTCGATTACTGCTGACCGTTATCAACTGTCGTCGTCCACCGCTAACCAGAGCCGTTAGTGGACGTTGTATCTCCGCAAATCTAATAAACATTTCCCGTCTGTGGGACAAGTGCCTTTGTAATCATCAACTTATAGTGAATTTTTTTAACTGGGTGAAACCCCTTCATTTTTTTCCCTTTACGGGTTTTCCACGTAAAAACTTCTGGTGTCATCACAAGTTGATTCCCTTTCATCCGAATTAGTGCTGAATCCTCGTGCAACGCTAAAACGATAATTCATTATTCTACCGCCGCGAGTTTTCTAGCACACATCAANGTGAAACCCCTTCATTTTTTTCCCTTTACGGGTTTTCCACGTAAAAACTTCTGGTGTCATCACAAGTTGATTTTCTTTCATCCGAATTAGTGTTGAATCCTCGTGCAACGCTAAAACGATAATCCATTATTCTACCGCCGCGAGTTTTCTAGCACGCATCAATTATATATTTTTTAATTATGCTAAACAATAAATATTATGAATATTAGTGTAAAGCAAGCTTTTAAAATAGAAAAATTTGATCTAATTATTGTTGTTGGAAGCCTCTTGAAGGATATCATACTGAATATTATATTATTCAATCACAAACGAAGACATCTGCTAACACACATTTATTGAACAACTATTAAATAAATAGTTTGAAGAGGCCATTTCATATGATGTGATCCCACATGTTATTAATTAGAATATAATGCCCAAAAATGGTATTTAAGTACTTTCATATGATGGAATTTAATAATTTTAGGATTTATAAAGTGCATCACACAATTAATAGGAATATTAACATACATAGCACTTAATTCCAATGTATTTACATATCCTAACGCCTAAGCTTCAGTTTTACATATACATGCAGTCTTACCTATGCATGCAAATGTGTGTTTCACATTTTAAAAAGTCAAATTAATTCTATTTTTATGTCATGCAAATAGATTTGGAAAGTAAATTTTATGTGTTGGATATGTAAATTCTGAGTAATTGGGGGGGTATGCATGTAAATGTCTCTAATTATTATGGTCAAGTTATAATAACTTATTGTTGGAGTCAGATTTGTCGTGTGGACTGCACCAAGGCATAGAGCGTTGGGACCGAGGGAATGAGGAAAAGAGAGAGAGAGAGAGAGAGAAACCTGCCTTCGAATGAGTGAATAGGGGTGTTCCCGGGTTTTTTAAGTTTTTTTATTCTTTGGAAAATAGAACTTACAATAAAAGAGAAGGGGAGAGAGTTCTCTTACATTGTAGGTTGAGAGAGGAGAGCGCAATGCCCCTTTAATACATGTCAATAGTCTTCTGTTTATAGAATATAAAAAAGGGGAGATAACATATTACATCTTTGTCTTTACTTTAAGAAGAGTAGTACAAGTTTATTTTAGTCTTTCCTTGTTCAGATCTGTCGTTTTGGAGTCAATGGGGCTCGTTAGGTTCGGTCAGTCGGAGGAAGGGGGTGGCTGGCTAAGGTGGCTGGCCGGCTGCGTGCTGGTGGTCGGCCCAATGAGGTTGGTCATGGGCGGCCAACCCAAGGTTGGCCGACGAGTTGGTCTTGGATGGTCAGCTAGAAGGAAAGCGGACTGTTGGCATGACTCCAACGGTGGCTCATTTAGCTCGATAAGGACTCTGATATTTCTTGTCATACAATACACACACCCCACATGAAGGCAAAAAAGAAGTTGGCCTCAGCTTATATGTTTCCATCAGAAAAAAACATAGATTGAAAGGCGATTTTCACATAGGGACATATATATCATCTGTATATGCCATCACAATCCATGATTTATTTATAAGACTATTTTTAATTTACTTGATTAATTTTACTTTTGCTTTCTTTTTGTTTTGTTTATTTGGGGTTTATATCTTCAAGATATGATCTTTATTTAAAAAACCTTCTGACAAACTTAGTTAATGACAACCAACTTGATGAACATCAACTAATTTTATCTTACACGAATCTTGAGATATTTTTTAAATAAAGAAACATTTCGGTTCATATTAACAGTCATCTACAACTTTGATTTTAACAAACATAAAATCAAATTGGCCGTCTTGACGAGACGAACCTAATGATACCAAAATTTGATCTAATCCAATCCGAATCAAGCTATAAAACTACTTGTGAAGCTTTTGGGTGATTAATTGGAGAGCCAAATGAACTTTAATTTGACTTACCTATAGTCAAATAGAGCGTCTCAATGAGAGAAATCCAACGAGTCTAAGATCACTTGATTCTAAAGTCATTAAAACCACCAAATCATAAAAAAAAGCCTCCTATATCAAGAGGAATGTGGGAATGTGGGAATGTGGGTCGTTCAATTGGGTGGTTACAAGATTTAGATGTTAAAGCACAAAAATGTCAATCTCTATGGGGCTATAAATAATCCCTCTCTCTTCAGTTAAGAAAAATGAAGATAAATAGTCTAATTTGACCACCACCTACCGTCCGCCGTCCACCAACGTCGAACGGTAGGTGGTGGTCAAATTAGTCTTAAGAAAAAATGAAGAAAAATAGTCTAATTTGACCACCACCTACCGTCTGCTCGCCATCGTTGGTAAACTACTTATTAACAAAGCGCACTATTGAATTATGGAGTAACATGTTGAATTATTAAGTATCCTATTGAGTAACGAAGAACTTTATTGAGTAATGAAATATCTCAAATACTATTTAATGACTCACCTCAAACATGATGTACTAAAAAGCTAAAGATAACTCTCGGTGGCAACTGCTTTAGAGTATTATCTACAAAATACAACAAATCTTTTTGTTTATTGTGTATAAACAAAAATTATACTTTATGTAATTTTATAAGACTTTCCCAGATGTGAGATAAGGTATATATTTATACTTATAAACTTATAAAAGATCATATTTACTGGGCTACACCTCAATATTTTTTCCTTATTAGGTTTTCCACATATGAAGCCCTGGCGAATTCTCATCTTACTTTCTCATCATCTACTGTTAGTTTCTTATTATATGTGTTTGTTTGTGTTGAATTTTGGTACAACGCTGATGTTAAATTATTATCCTGCTTGCGTGAATTTCCTGGCACATGACACAACTTGAAGTGATTTACAAATATTTCTTAAAATTACTATTCTCATGGCCTGCTTTCAAGCTGAAAATATTCTATTTATATCTCCTATATATCATACATGGTAGATATTTCCATTGATCAAAATCTCAAATGCTAGCACACATTTATTACATGAATAAGCAACATGCTTATAAAAGTTTTTTGTAATTAAGAATAAATAACTTATATAATGCATCATGTTTCTTATGATATAACTTTTATTATTGATAGCAGTGTAAGTATGTTAGATAATGCTAAGCTTAATCCATAAGTTTGATATAGTGGCTCTAATTATGTCTAATGACACTATCTTCTTCTCCACTTCCATAAGCTTCTTTTATATTAATAGAGATCATGAGCTACACAACTTTTTAATCCATCATTTAGAAATCTTCTATCATTGATGGAACGTTTCACACCCAAGTTTGATCAACTAACTATCTTTATGATTACATGATATCAAGTATGATAATATATTATGTAAGAATCATAAGAACAGTATTAAGCTATTTTTAACTTTTACTCTATTCTTATCTTTACTTTAATCTTTTTTTAGCTATTTATACTTTATTGTGTCAAGCATGACTTAATGATTATTATTGCACAAAGTTTTTATATGGAAGGTTAGCTGCCTTATTGGTTCCGACGACTAATTAGGATACCTTTCATTGAATCATAGTAATATTCCTTGATGTTTAGCCAACCAAAGTAAAATACAAGCATGTCATAAGCAATCGAGAGTATTTATTGGAGATATCATTGAGTCTAATTAACTTTATGGAACCTATTCCCTTTGAGAGTCTGGTCTACATGAGATATAGGTCATATATGGATTTTTCATTTAACATGATTCGACTCGATCATAAATTCTTACTATTATGATTATTTTATGAGCATTTTATATTAGTTTAGATAATATATATTGGTCATACTTCATTAGATCTAATTTCTTTTTCTCTTCGTGGAATCTCTTATATAAGAAAAACACATCATATTATCACCTTTCCTATTTAACAAAACTGTGGCATTGAGAAACATTTTAGGCGCAGAGAATTTCACAACATAACGAATTTTAAAGCTTTAACTAATGTTCGGAACCTCAACGAGATGTCTTTGAGATTTTGCTCATCTTAGAAGTTAAATTTTAAAGCTCGTATACTTAATTTTGTTTAATTTTGTGTGTGAGATTTTTTTTTTTCATATAATTATAATATAATAAACTATCCATCTACCATATATGCTTGCACATAGAATTACTAAATTTTATTATATAATTTTTATAATGAAGCTCTTTTAACTATCTTTTAAAGTTATTTTGCTTTATTCTTATACATTTGCTAATGAAATATAACATCTAATTTTATAATTATGAAATCTATTAAATTAAAAAGAAAAATTACATATCACTTACTTTTTTTGTCCTCTCATATATTGAACATACTTGTTTTCTTGTAAAATTATATTTTATTGTAAGACTGTATATGTGATCTATATGACAGATAGTACGAGTGACGTATATTATTCTGTACGTATGAACCTTCCTCAAATCTACTTGGATGTGATTTGGATTTACGTTAAACATGATTTATCAAATCCGCTTCATAGATGGATTTTAATAACCCCACGAGTGACGTCTGAGACGACGAACGACGTTGTGTAAATTCGCCTAATATGCGGATATAATAAATCCAGATTTATGTTATAAGATAGATGAAAAACTAATAAATTAACTGAACATGAGAGATTTTGAGTAACAGGATATTGGATTTAGTTTGTATATTTATTATGTTTAATAAAATTGAAGTTAAATTCATGACTAATTCGCATAAATAGCATCCTACCAAACACAATTTATTTTTTCTTTCCTTTAATGAACTCAGATGCTCCTCCATCGCTCTCGTTGAACAGTTTCCTCCCAGGAGATATATTCCATACACCAAGCGTACAAATGCCCGACAATATTGAGGCCCAATACCATCCCTTAGGGGTGTAAACGGATCGAACACGAACAAACAAAGCTTGTGTTCGTGTTCGGTTCGTTTGAAATTTAGTTTGTTTGAAATAAACTCGTGTTTAAAATTGTTCGTGAAGTCACTGTTCGTGTTCGTTTCTTAACGAACGAGCCGAACATGAGCTGTTCGCAAACGACGAGCCAATTTGACATTCATAATATTAATATATATAAGCAGTATATTATATTAATTATATAACTTATATTATAAAAATATATAATATCTATATTAATATATTATTAATATAGTATATAAATATATTATTATTATTATTAATTTATTATATATTATAATTTATAAAATTTAATTTTTTAAAATATCATAATTTTTTTATATAATTATTTTAAATTATTTTATATTTCGAATAATAAAAATTCAAAGAGAAACGAACCAATCACTCTTTTTACAGCCCTACCATCCATACCACAATACAATACCACAGATATTTCCTCTTCCTCCCGGCTGAACTACAATTCCTAGAAATCTGAAGCACTCCACTTACTTTATCTGTCATCTCTGCTTGTGGTTGCCGCGGCAAAACCTTCTCATAGACGAAAGAGTTTGCCNAGAATATAAAAATGGGGAGATAACATATTACATCTTTGTCTTTACTTTAAGAAGAGTAGTACAAGTTATTTTAGTCTTTCCTTGTTCAGATCTGTCGTTTTGGAGTCAATGGGGCTCGTTAGGTTCAGTCAGTCGGAGGAAAGGGGTGGCTGGCCGACTGGNAGAATATAAAAAAGGGGAGATAACATATTACATCTTTGTCTTTACTTTAAGAAGAGTAGTACAAGTTATTTTTAGTCTTTCCTTGTTCAGATCTGTCGTTTTGGAGTCAATGGGGCTCGTTAGGTTCGGTCAGTCGGAGGAAGGGGGTGGCTGGCTAAGGTGGCTGGCCGGCTGCGTGCTGGTGGTCGGCCCAATGAGGTTGGTCATGGGCGGCCAACCCAAGGTTGGCCGACGAGTTGGTCTTGGATGGTCAGCTAGAAGGAAAGCGGACTGTTGGCATGACTCCAACGGTGGCTCATTTAGCTCGATAAGGACTCTGATATTTCTTGTCATACAATACACACACCCCACATGAAGGCAAAAAAGAAGTTGGCCTCAGCTTATATGTTTCCATCAGAAAAAAACATAGATTGAAAGGCGATTTTCACATAGGGACATATATATCATCTGTATATGCCATCACAATCCATGATTTATTTATAAGACTATTTTTAATTTACTTGATTAATTTTACTTTTGCTTTCTTTTTGTTTTGTTTATTTGGGGTTTATATCTTCAAGATATGATCTTTATTTAAAAAACCTTCTGACAAACTTAGTTAATGACAACCAACTTGATGAACATCAACTAATTTTATCTTACAC
>JXCR01137661.1:0-20889 GCA_002079205.1 Phalaenopsis hybrid cultivar | reverse complement strand
GAGGTTAAGATCAATATGTGGAATTTCAAGTTGAGTAAAAAGAAGAGTTTTGAATTTCTAATGGTGGGGTACCTCTTCTAGTTTTCTAAGACTAGTCAATAGGAAAGTCCTATGGCTAGACCTAGGCTATTAAAGAAGTTTCTAGACCTCAACCAAAAGTGAGGTCAACAAGGCAACCCATATAAATCATTATTTAGTTTGCTATTGAGTTTTTTGTGTTTGAAATATTTTATGCATATTTATGTTTATGTCTTTATGAAGTCCGTGTATTTGAGAAAAATATTTAGAAACATCTTAATATGCAAAATTTTATGAACAAATTGAGAATTTATTGGATTGAAATCGAAATAGTGCTTCTATTGGAAACTGGTGCATGATGTGCCAGATTAGCGCATGATGCACCAAATTCTAGAGAGCTAGAGCATGATGCACCACGGTGACAAAAATGACTTAAACATTTCAAAAGGTTTTTGGAATTTTTTCGTTGTTTCTTCTCCCTATAACTCCTAAAAACTGAATCCTAAGTCTATTTTAAGGGAGAAAATGAGGGAAAAGCCACTAGATTTGAAATCCAATGGCTTCCAATTCCAAAAATACTACGAGATTTGGAATTTTCATTCAAAGAAATTTTGTCAATTTCAATGCCCAGAAAATACATGATCAGGTTCTAGTAATGAAGAGGCTAATTAAAGAAAGGGGATTTTTGAATCGAGGATTCAACACACCGAATACTCAAGTGGAAGAGATTATTGCGCAGAGGTGCTGGGAAGTGCTTTACTATACCACTGTCGCTGTAGCCGTCTCTGTGGTGAAAGAGTCTTATGCAAATCTTCATGTGATCAACCAAGATAGTCTATGTGTGAGGCAGCTTTGTGTAGTTCACTCCTTCAAGAAAAAATGAGATGTTTATGATTGAGAATGTGCCTATCCGCCATTATGCGAATTTTACCCCTACGAGAGACAATATGAATGAACTCTACCATTACCTTACGAATGAAGATGTGAATTGGGAGGCCAGAGTTGATAGGAATGTAAGTTATTTGTCATCATTGTTAAATTGTATTTCTAAGGCATGACACTTCTTTATTGCATCAAAATTACTGCCCACCATGAAGGTCAGTAAGGTAACTAAGGAGAGTACTATTTTAAATTATTATATTCAAACCAGAAAAGCTATTGATATTGGAGCCATAATTAGAAAATCAGTTTTGGGTTTGATTGTGAATGGATCTGCAACTGGACTTGGACATCCATCTACTATTTTTCTACTGTGCAGTCAATGTCAAGTGCCTTATGAAAGCTGGGAAAAAGTACTTCTTTCTTAGAAGCCAATGGATCCAGACATCTATTGCAGTTGTACTGAAAAGGGAGATGAAAATGATATAAATGTGCTGATGGATCAAGGATCTTAGAATTCATCACCTGTTCAGCCCTACTATAATTAAAATGCACTTTTGAAGAGAATCAAGAACATAGAGAAAGAGGTGTAGAATCTTATGCATGTGATTGAGAATATTTCTGAAATATTGGATCATATCAATTGGAGACTGAAGGTACATTTTGAACATATTGGGCGTATTGAAGATGGCTTGGTACGTATGTTCAAGAAACATTCTTGGATTGAAGAGGATTCAACTGATGAGTTTCCACATCAACCCTTTTACAACCTGTATATACACGACCAATCGATGGGAGATATCCAGAAGGACAAGAGTGAAGAAGATGTTTGAACTTAATTTATGTACGGAACATTTTGTTTAGTACTGCTTGTGTTATTTTGTTAAGTTAGATTGCATTTCATTTCTAATATTGCACTATTTATGTTTATGCTTTGTATTTTGATCTTCAGATTTTAGTGTTAGGATGTTGGTTTGCTTTAGAACACTAAATTTGATGTTTTTTTGGCTTAAAAACTATTAGTTTGTATTGGCATTGATTTTATTTATAAATGAGAGTTTTGTGTTGTTTGCAAAAGTTTGGTGTTAGAATGATTTTTTTGTATGCTTAGAAATATTAATTTGAGTTAATTAGAGGTTGAAGTAAGGCGGTACGGAGTAGATTTCTACAGAAACTGATATCTGGTAAATTTAAGCTCTTGTGGATCATGCGCCAGATTGGTGCAAGATGCGTCAGATTGGTTCATGACGCATGACTTTACAGAGCATTGACGCATGATGTGCTAAATCCCAAACATGCCAGATTGCCTAAAAAATAGTGAAATTGCATGGACAAGCTCCATTTTCATTTTTTGGGTCGTCTGCTAGCTCTAAATCTTGACCTATGCCTTCTTATTGAGAACCGTAGAGAAGATTTTGGAGGCCAAAAATTGTAGATTTAATCTTCTCTTGGTAAGAGCTTCACTTTAACTTAGAAATTTTTATTTTCACCATAGATTTTTCCTACATTATGCAACATCCAAAATTTGGGATTTTTGTGAAAAAACATGAAGAAAACTCATTGTGAAAAGTTTCTTACCAAATAAAGTTGCTTGAGTAGTTAGAATTTTAATTTAGTAATTTTTTTGAAATTTAATTGGATTTTCATAGAATTTCTAATTGCTCCCCGAGTTAAGAGAGGAAGGACGTCCAAGGATTTTGATTCACGAAGATTTGATAACCTCAAGGCTCAACATAATTGCAATACACAAATGGAGACCAGACGATTGATCTAAGACCGGGCATTTGCAAACCCGGGTGGCAAAATCAAAAGGTTGATCCTTGCTAGAAATTGAGAAAGATTCTACTACTTCACTGCGGTAGTGATTGTCCTAATGATTCAGGACTTTTTAGTCCAACTTGAGGTTCACTGCTAGTGACCACATACTAGTGAGAGGTAAACAAGTTCAGTTTGCTGTTGATCGGATCAGTACTTCTTATGGGCTGAGAAATGTATTTTTTGATGAATATGCTGCATTCATGATGATTGATTCATCATTGGATGAAGTGCTCTCCTTTTTGACTGATGGAAGAGGAGAGTGGAAGATTAAGAATAACAAGATAGTTAACTTCCCCGTTTCCATGTTTACAAGCCAGTCAAAGGTATGGAATCACTTTATTTCTGCTAGATTATTGTCAATGTTATGAAATATAGAGTTATGTTTAACTATTGCATTTAGAACATGAAAGCAATATATGTTGGTGCACTTATAGTTCATCATGCTTGAAGTATAGTTGGTAGTTCTAGAGCTAGTGGTTTGGCATACCCTGCTATGATTTTCACTTTATGTGAACAATTAGGAGTAGAATCTCATAGAAATGAAGAAATATTCTAACCACAAAATCCATTTGGGAGGCATATGATTCAAAGAGTTGAATCATTTGTTGAATCTAGAGGGGGGAAGAAGGGATAGACCCTCTACATCAGCTTCAGGGGCATCCACCTCTCGCCCTGCATCATCAAAAAACATTACGGACTAAGTCATGATTCAACAAATGAATATAATTAATATTCTGGGAGAGATTGGAGCAAGAAATGCTTATAATGATGAGTATCAGCAGAGGAGAGTTCAATATGATATTGATTTTAAGAATACTATGGTGAAACATCTTAGGCGAGAGCCTAATGTGGACTTTCCTCCTTGTCCCAGTTTCACTCTCTATGCTCCTATTCGGGATGAAAATGAGGAAGAAGAAGAAGAAGAGGATGATGATGATGAGGAAGGAGATGAAAACTGATGTTTTTATGAGTCTAATGTAGTTAGCTTTTGTGTTTGTTTGTTATTTGTGATTGAAATGTGTTGTATTTTCATTTGAAAACTGTTGTAGTAAAAATTTCCATGTTGTGTTGTGGAAAAAATTGTAATAGTAATTATAGACTTTTACTTTTTCAACATTTTTAGTATTTCCAGTTTTGTTTTCAGTTTTTGTATTTTTATTTTTAATTATTAGCAAATTCTTTAGAATATATTATATTTTATTTCATTTAATGCTTTAAAGCCTGTAAGTTTTTAAAGTTAGTACTTGCAGTATACCAGAACTCAATCTTGTAATCAGAAATCCTCTACACGTCAGTTTTCATTTTCATGCATTTACTATTTTCTTTCACCTACTAAAATTTTTTATTAAAACATTTTTAAAACTACTTAAAAGTTTAAGTTTGGGGGAAGAAAAATTTCTTTTGAAAAGAAGTAAACTAAATTTTATTTGTCCTCAATTAACTATATTTTTAAAATTAATTTAACATGACGTGGGGATATTAAGATTTAACTTCATATGACTATAGCTATGTTTATAAATATTATGGTGAATTTAGATAAAATTGTTTTAATAATGAAGGTCAATTCTAAAGTTAAAGAAATTTGGTAAGATAGGATAAGACTATGCTTTTCTATTANAGAAGTAAACTAAATTTTATTTGTCCTCAATTAACTATATTTTTAAAATTAATTTAACATGACGTGGGGATACTAAGATTTAACTTCAAATGACTATACCTATGTTTATAAATATTATGGTGAATTTAGATAAATTTTTTTTAATAATGAAGGTCAATTCTAAAGTTAAAGATATTTGGTAAGATAGGATAAGACTATGCTTTTCTATTAAAGTAATGGAAGTTGTATTTTTTAATTATTAAAAAATTTTGAGTTTCATGTAAGAAGAAAAGAATGAGACTTTAAAATAATACAAATTTATAAAGTGAATAAAGGTAAGGAGTTTTAACATTAAGAAGAGGGTAGTGAAGTTCAAAAATATTAAAGGCTACCAACATATAGTAATCCTCACTTGAAAAAGAAAAAGAAAAGAAAAGAAAGAATTGAGAAGATCCTAAAAGAAAAAAAAAAGAAAAGAAAAAAGAATAAAAAGAAAAGAAAAGAAAAGAAAAATAAGTGCGGAGAAGCTCGAGGAAATGTCTAATAAAAAATTGGCTTCACTTGAATCAACTTAAAGAAGGAGTTTTATTACACTTTCGAAACTTGTATTGGAGCATTAGTAACATTCCTAATAAAGTCTTCATGAAGTTATTTTTTATATGAATATTCTAAATGTCCTTAATATGAAAAATTATAATTTTTCTTGAAATGAATAAAGATTTAGAAATCTTAAATTTGGTTACTAAGTATTCCTAGACTTAGAATTTGAATCTAAGTTATTAACAGTTTTTTTATATATTTTTATTCTATTAATTAAACTAGAGTATAGAAGTTGTATGTAAATCTTTATCCTAATTCATAAGCTTTTATGTAGTAAAAGTGTCACTTGAGGACAAGTAACATTTAAGTTTAGGGGATTTTGATACACAAAAATAATATACTGTCTGAAATACATATTTTAGGCTTATTTTTGGTGATATTACACTTTAAAAAAGGATATTTTCATGTGTTGTTGCAGACATATCATTTTTAGGTATTTTGAGAAAAAATGGCTAAAAGGACGAAATTTGGAGCCAAAACAGCAAATTTTGGAATTCTGGCGCATGATGCGCCAATCATGCGCTATTTGACAGAGGCTTAGCGCATGATGCGCTAAAGACTACTTTTTGCTGATTAAGTTAGTTTGAGATGAATTTTACACAAATTTTCAAAGGGGCACTTTTTCTAGACACCTATCGGAGTAATTCAATGCATCTAGACACTTTGGAAGTTTCTTTTATGAAGTGATATGTCTCTTAGATCAAATGACACTTCTTTTGAAATTAAAAGAGTTGACTTTTGGATGGAATTTTGGAGAGAATTTTAAATTCCTTTTGAAAAGAGGCAACCCAAAATAAAAGTGGGAGATTTCAAAGAGTTGAAAGGGGGGACGAAAAGGACAAGAAAGTGGGGGTGGCTTGAAAGGCATGGAGAGAAGAAGAGGAGATTTTCTTCTAGGGTTGTAAGAGGAGAGGGAATGTGAGAGATTTCTTCTTCATTACACTTCTAAGAGAGAATTGTGTGTGCTTGTAAGGAGCGAAAGGCCTGGAGAGAATTTTTAGGGATTTGCTTTGTGAAGGATTGTGAGATAAGTTGTGTCTGTTATTTCTTTTGTTTTGTAAACTTATTTTTATATATGAAATTTGTGTTTTGTTGTGTCCTTCTCATGAATTTTGAGTAGTCTTCTTTATCCTTCTCCCTACTTTGAGATATGGTTTTGTGAAGAATTGATTTTGTTTTCTATGGTTTTAAATGTCAATAATTTATGATAATTTGAACTTCGATCTTCATTTACTTTTTGATCTAGCCAATTGAAATGTTAAAACATGTTGAGAAACATATGTCCTGAAAAGGCCTATGATTTCTACCTTAGGAGGAGAGTCACATTTGATTTCAGGGAGAGTATGTCATCCATGGAATTGAGTGAAAATAAATAGGGAAATATACTTTGTTGGATGCAGAATTGGAGATTTTAAGGTGACATATTAAATTCCCCAATTTTGTTCACTTGATTGAAAACTAATGTGAGATTGTTAGCCCTCAGGCGATGGAGTAGTGGAAGCTCTAGAGTGGCAGCCGATATCCTCCTAGCCTAACCACGGAATTAGGGACTAAACTCTGAGTTATCAATGTTCTTTATAGCACTTGGAAGAGGGTAAAGAATATGATNATATATATATATATATATATATATATATATATATATATATATATTCAAATGATTTTAATCTCTTTACAATCCATATACTCATTGTAAAGGGGAAGGATGCTTTCTTAAATTTGAATCTTCCCTCAATAAAAAACTTTGTTTGGATTTCATAATTTTACTTTTGATGGTTTAGTTTTTAGTTAGTTAAATCTGTCTTTCAAGTCATTTTATATGGCATTCACCATGGTAGTTAATATTCAAACTTCACACTTTAACTTAATTTTTGTATTTTTAAATTATAAAATAATTTTTATAATTTACTTATAGGTTTTTCCAGCTTCCTTATGGGATCAATATCTAGGACTCCATTCGAGCCATTTATTACTTGAGTGATACATTTACTTGAGTTGATGATAAAGGAGATTTGATAGTTTAAAAAGAGTTTTAAAGATAAACTATTTTCATAGAGGTATTTTTTTGGGATTATATTGCATATTTATTATTATATATGTCATGTGTATTTTGTACTATTGAAAAAGTTTTGAAAAATTTACACACTAAATTTACTCGCATCAGTTCACGAGGTAATCATGCATGAAGACGCTGCTTACTATGAACCTCCAAAGAGAAATTTCATTTCCCAGGAAATTATGGAAAATGAAGTACAATATTTAGAAGAATCACAAAGAAAAGGTCATTCAACTTCATTTCGATGATCTACCACTGTTTCTTCATGACAATTTGGTAGAAATTCTTTTAGCCCATACACCCGAGATCGAACTCGGGGACTTGGAAGAGGAAGAATCAACATGATTGTTGAATGGACTTGGTCAATCATTAGCATTGACATGGAAGAAAGTTCTGATGAAGAAAGTTCTGAGGAAGAAATGATGATGATAAAACAGAAGAAACCTCAGTACGAGATTTTCATGGAAGATGAGGAGAAAGATAAATATGAGTTGATGTATGATTAGATCAAACACTATGTGAAAGCCATGACTCTTACTCCAATCCAACCCCAAAAGGCTGAGAGTTTAGAGGTCAAGGAAGTTCATAGTGTTGGTTTGAAGCCGATCAAGTTTTACCGTGCTTTCCCTTCTACTAGTTCTGAAAATCATGTAAATTTAGAATAAGATTCTAATGAATTAATGAAATTACCTTTTGGTTACTTTTTCTTGTGTACAAAAGTTAATTCAACAAGGATATGTGTCAAATTAAATGCCAAAGCATAAGTTACAACTTTTTGAAAAGTTGTGGAATGTTAAAAGTCAAACTCCTAACACAAAAGGTCTTAGATTTGGTACTGTAGGACCAGTCGAGACTCAAAGTCTTGCGTGGTTGTTACTAACAGAATGAAAAAAGATTGCCTTGATGTAGAGGATGACTCTCAAGATCAGTTAATAGGTAATGCCCCATCGGACTTTGAAGAAGAAATTAAGTCAATGATTGATGAATTAAAAGAGGTCAACCTTGGGCTGAGGAGCAGCCCTGACCTACCTTTATAAGTTCTCTACTCAATGAGGAAGAATCCACAATATTGATAAATTTATTGTCAAAATTTAAAGATTGCTTCTGCTGGAGTTATGAAGAAATGTTAGGGATGTCAGCAGAAGTTGTAGTTCATAAACTAGGGGTGGACAAATATATGATCCCAATAAAACAAGCTCCCATAAGAATGCGCCACAAAATAGAGCAAAAAGTCATTACCGAGGTAAAGAAATTAATAGATGTTAATTTTGTAAGAGAATAACCACACCCCATATGGTTAGCCAATATTGTACCAGTTAAAAAGAAAAATGGACAAATTCATATATGTGTCGACTTCTGGGATTTAAATACGGCACTTTCAAGGATGCGTTCCCGTAACTGATACCAGAATTAATAGTGGACATCACATCGACACATGAGATTTTCTCTTTCATGGATGGATCATCAGAATACAACCAAATCAAAATGGCTCCAGAGGATGCAAAACTTACATCATTTAGGACACCGATTAGGTTCTTTTCCAACACAGTGATGCCATTCAGGTTAAAGAATTCCGGAGCAATATATCCACCAGTGATGATGAAGATCTTTGACGACCTCCTTCACAACCAAGTGGAATGCTTCGTGGATGATTTGTCCATTAAGAGAAAACAGAAAAAAACCATTTGTACAATTTGAGGATTGTATTTGAATGATTACGATAATATAAACTCAAGATGAATCCCTTAAAGTGTGCTTTTGTGTCACCTTTAGGAAATTTCTAGGAATCTTCGTCCATCATCGGGGAATTGAGATTGACCCAGATATAATTAAAACTATCTTAGAAGTGCCTCATCCCAAAAACTTGAAACAACTACATTGTTTCCAAGGAAAGTTGGCATATTTGAGACGCTTTATTTCTAATCTATCAGGTAGCTGTCAACCCTTCTGACATTAATTAAAAAGGAAGCTAAATTTTTTTGGGAAGAGAAATGTCATTGGGCTCTTAAGGATGTTAAGAAATATTCAATGACACCTCATGTTTTGGTAGCCCATTTCTCGAGAAAATGGTTGATACTTTATAGCACGACCTTAAGCAATTCTCTCGGAGCCCTGTTAGCTCAGGTCGAGGACGAGGGTAAGAAAAATGCGCTCTACTACTTGAGTTAATGTCTAATACCGAAGGAGGTACAATATCTGACTATTGAGAAGCATTTTCTAGCTTTAATTTTTTCTGCCCAAAAGCTTAGGCATTGCATGCTTTTTCAAAAGATTATCCTAATTTCAAAAGTTAATCCACTGCAATATTTGATGACCTGACCAACACTTTTCTGGTGTTTAGCAAGGTGGTCAATCATTTTATTGAATTTCAATTTAACTTTTGTTCCCCTCCCCGCTATCAAGGGACACGTTTTAGCAGATTTTCTTATAGCACACCCACTTCCAGCTGGGTCCCCACTCAACGATGAATTGCCAAATGAATAGATACTGCAAATAGAACCGTCCAATCCCAGGCATTGGGAAATGTACTTTGATACACTAAAAATATATGCATTTTTAGACCCATAGTTTATACTCATTTTGATGATATTACACTTTAAGGGAAAGTATTTTTCACGTTTTGTTGCAGATTGTTGATTTTTAACACTTAGAGCAAAAAGGAAGAAAAAACGATGAAATTTGGAGTCAAAATGGATTTTTTAAAATAATTATTCAGCACTGACGAGACTGTTTGATAGAGAACACAATTTTAATTAAATGGCCACTGACACCGACGGTGCCAGTGTCGGTGCATACCCTGTTTCTAGAAGATTTGATGAATTTAAACGCTTTTTGAAGAGTTTTTGGATGCATTTATTGGACAACCGACCTTAGGCTCTATTTAGAGCCAAAATTGATTAGAAAAGAGCTCCCCTCGCATCTGTTCACACTCCTCTGCTCTCTCTTGGTCTTTCTTCACCCCCTTTTGTGCCACTTTGCATCCTTCCATGCATTCCAAACCATTAGTGATTTATTTTATTTATAGTTTTGAGTTTTTGTGGTGAGTGTGGAGAGGGAGAGAAGTGAGAGATTTCTTCTTCCTACATTTGCTAAGAGGCTTTTCTAAGAGTGTTAGAGAATGAGAAAAGTGAGAGATTTCTTCTTCCTACATTTCCTAGAAGAGGCTACAAGAGGTGTTGGAGAAGGAGAAAAGTGAGAGATATCTTCTTCCTGCATTTCTAAGGAAAGACTATAAGGGATTTGCTTTGAGAAAGAGATTCAAATAAGTGCTAGTTTATTATTGTTGTATGAACTTTCTTTTATATATAAAATTTGTGTTTTGTTGTATCTTTCTAATGTTATTGTATGAACTTTCTTTTATATATGAAATTTGTGTTTTGTTGTATCTTTCTCATGAAGTCTTGTTGTATGAACTTTCTTTTAAATATGAAATTTGTGTTTTGTTGTATCTTTCTCATGAAGTCCGAGTAGTTTCCTTTATCTTTCTCCCTACTCTGAGATATGGTAAAATGAAGAGATAATTTTGATGTGCCAATGTAACAATATAAAATTAATTATGATGGTTTTTCAACTCCGCACTTAATTTAATTTTCGATTGGCCAATTGAATTGTTAAAATATGTTATGAAACATATGATCCAAGAAATGGAGTATGAGTTTTACACAGAGTGAGAATGACATTTAATTCCATGAAGGAGTATTTCATTCATGGAATTAAATGCAAATAGATAGGAAAATATACATTGTTGGTTGTAGAATTGGAGATTTTTAGGGTGACGGACTAGAATCCCCAATTTGATCTTAGTGTTTAAGAACTAAAGCGAGAGTTAGCCTTCAGGGGAAGGAAAGTGGAAGATCTGGAGTGGAAGCCAGTATCCTCTAAGCCTAGCCGCAGATTTAAGGACTAAACCTAAGATTAGCTAATGATTTCTATGACACTGAATCAGGGTAGAGAATTAAATTTGCTTATATTTGGCACAATACAAATTTAAACCATTTATCCCATCTCATTTAACCAAAAACTTATTGTAGTGGGAAAGATGCTTTTTCATATTAGAAAACTTTATCACATAAACATAATTTCGTAGTTATTATTTTAAACTTTGCTTTAGAATTTGCTAGTAGTTAATAATTTAGTTCTGATAGTATCTCAAACATTCAAAATTAGTGACAATAATTTTGTTTTATTATTTCTGTGAATTTTCTAGTTAATTTATCATTTCAAATTTAAACCTTCCTCGTAAGATCGATATTTGAGACTTAAATAGAAAGTACTATTTTACTTGATAACGATACATATACTTGCGTAGAATCCCAACATTAAGTTCCTAACGTTATTATTCATAAAATGCCACATTAAGTTTTTGGCATCGTTGTAAGGAGGAGTAAACTTTATAAATTTTACACAACTATATTTTCTTGGGATTAAGTTTTTGGCATCGTTACCAGGGAAGCTAACAGTAAATTAAATAGATTTGGTAAATTAGGAAATTTAGAGAAAAAATACTAAATATCAAAAATATATATATAATCAAACGTCCAAAAAATACTTATCTATATTTTTAAGAGTTTTTTTAAGAAATTTTTCTTTGCTTATTATATTAGTTTATGCAAAAAATTAGATCTGAAGGTTTAGTATCTTATGATTCAAAATTAGAACATAGTATTAGAAAAATTCAAAAACAACAAAAAGAAATTAAAAATTTGAACGAAATGGTGAATAGCTTAAAAAATCAAATCAATGAACATCGACAAAGACCTTTAAAAGATTATGCTAATCCCACAGTAGATGAACTTCACTTACTTATTCAAAATCCTGATGTTGCTGCTAATTCATTTAAGCTTAAAACTAGTATTATCCAAATGGTATAAAACAATCCGTTTGGAGGAACACTTACTGAAGATCTTAACTTACATCGTGCTAGTTTTCTTGAAATTTGTGCTACTTTTAAATATGATGGAGTGTCTAATGATGTTGTTAAACTTAGACTTTTTCCTTTTTCCTTAAGGGATAAAGCTAAAGCTTAGTTAAATTCATTAGCACCTAAAACTTTTAGAACTTGGGGAGAACTATCACAAAAATTTTTGGCTAAACATTTTCCACCCTAAAAAACCGCTAAACTTAGAAACGATAGTACATCTTTTTGTCAGTTTGAAGGGGAATCAAAATATGAAGCTTGACAAAGATTTAAGGATCTTCTTATATAATGTTTGCACCATGCTTTACCAGATTAGTTACTAATTCAAATTTTTTACAATGGATTAGTAGGATCACTTAGATCTATTATAGATACTGCTGCAGGTGAATCACTAATTTCAAAACCTTTAGATGAAACTTACTCTTTAATAGAAGAAATGACTACTAAAAAATTTTGAATGGCCCTCTTAACAGGTAAATCCTAGAGAGTTGCTAGTATTCATGACTCTGATGCGATGACTTTTTTAGCATCTCAAATTGCTACTTTATGAAAAAAGATTTACCATCAGTATTAGAAGAAAATTCGCTAGAGCAGATAATTGATACTTAATCATCTTATGAAACTTTAAATGTTATAAATAATTGAAATAACAATGTCTATTCTAACTATTACAACCTTGGAGGGAAAAATCACCCTAATTTTAGTTGGAGTAACTATAACAATTGAATGAACACCTCAGTAAATTTAAATAATCAAAGAAATCCTAACTATCGACCTTATTATCCTCCTGGATTTAACTCTAACCCTAACCAACAAGTTAAGGAAAATAAGTTGACGATGGAAGAAGTAATGTTGAATATGGGAAATCAAACACAGAATCAAGGGGCTGCTATTAGAAATATTGAAAATCAATTAGGACATATTGCTACTGCACTTAGTAACAGACCTTAGCTATTAGAAATATTGAAAATCAATTAGGACATATTGCTACTGCACTTAGTAATAGACCTTCAGGAAATCTTCTAAGTACTATGGAAGTTAATCCAAAAGATCAAAATAAGGAGCAAATTAAAGCTATTCAATTACGAAGTGGAAAAAAAGTTGAAACAAAAATTCGAAGAGAAACTGAAGTTGATGATGAGAAGAAAAAGATTGAAAGTGACCATAACAAAAAAGTACAAATATAAGTTCCCTTAGAAAAACCATTACCTTGATTTCCTCAACGATTAAAGCAGAAGAATAAAGACAAATAATTTACAATTTTTTTGGAAATCCTTACTAATGCATCTTCTATAAAAAATGCCAAGTTATGTGAAATTTATTAATGATATACTAAATAAGAAAAGGAAGTTTGCAGATCATGAGATCGTTGCACTCAGTGAAGAGTGTAGTGCTATTATTTATAAAAAGCTTCCTAAAAAGTTAAAAGATCCTGGTAGTTTTACTATACCTTATGCAACTGGTGAAAAGTTTTATGGAAAAGCCTTATGTGATTCAAGAGCGAGTAACATTAATCTTATGCCTCTATCGATTTTTAAATGTTTAGATTTAGGAGAGATTTCCCCTACTACTGTAACTCTTCAGTTAGTTGATTGATCAATAACCTATCCTAAAGGAGTTATAGAAGATGCATTAGTAAAAGTGGATAAATTTATCTTTCTTGTAGACTTTATAGTATTAGATATGGCGGAAAATAAATAGATTCCTATTATTTTAGGGAGACCATTTCTTGTAATAGGGAGAGCTGTGATAGATGTGCAAAAAGTAAAATTAATAATGAGAGTGAATGATCAAGAAGTAACATTTTATATTGCAAAAACTATGAAATATCCTATAATAGAAAAAGATAATGAATGCTTTAGGATGCAAGTTACTGATCATTTAAGTAATGAGCAATTTAAGAAAGAGTTTGAAGAAAAGTTAAGGCAAGAAGAATTTTGTGAAAATGAGAATGAAATAAAAGAAGAAAATTTAGATTATATTCAGGACAAAATTGAAACTTTAGATTTGTTGGAAAATGATAATAAAAATCTTTTTCCTTCAAGTATTAAACCACCTGAACATGAACTGAAAGTATTACCTGCTCATTTAAAATATGTGTTCGTAGGAGATTCATCTACATTGTTGGTTATTGTATCTTCTGAGTTAACTGAAATTCTAGAACAAAAATTAATAAAAATGTTGAAAAGATATAAAAAGGATTTTGGATGGACTTAACAGATATCAAAGGAATTTATCCTTCATTTATATGCACATAATTCTATTGTATGATCAATACAAACCTAAAGTTGATCCTCATAGGAGATTAAACCCAATAATGAAAGAAGTTGCTAAAAAAGAAATCTTAAAATGGTTAGATGTTGGAATTATATATCATATTTCAGGCAGTGCTTGGGTGAGCCCAATTCACTTTGTTCTAAAAGAAAGGAGGAGTGGCCATTTAAGTAAATGAGAAAAATGAATTAATTCCAATAAGAATAGTTACTGGTTGGCTAATTTTTATAGACTATAGAAAATTAAACATGGTCACTAGGAAAGATCACTTTTCTTTACCCTTTCTTGACCAAATTTTGGATAGATTGGCTGGAAACAAATATTTTTTCTTTTTAGATGGATATACTAGTTATGATCAAATTCTAATTACTTCTGAGAATCAAAAGAAGATAACATTTAGAAGCCTTTATGGAATATTTGCTTTTCGTAGAATGTCTTTTGGACTATGCAATGCGCCTGCAACATTTCAAAGATGTATGATGTCAATTTTTAGCAATTTGATTAAACATGGAATGAAAGTATTTATGAATGATTTCTCTAATTTGGGACTTCATTGAATTATGTTTAAATAATTTAGAAAAAGTTCTAGAATCATGTGAAAAAATCAACCTAGTACTAAATTGGGAAAAATATAAATTTATGGTTACAGGAGGAATTGTACTTGGGCATAAAATTTTTTAAAATGGCATGGATATAGATCCAACAAAAATTCAAGTTATTGAAAAATTACCACCTCCTACTATGGTTAGAGGGGTAAAAAGTTTTCTAGGACATGCTGGTTTCTACAAGCGTTATATAAAAAATTTTTGAAAAAAGACTAAGCCATTATGCCAACTTTTAGAAAAAGATACAAAAATTGATTTTAATGAGGAATGCATAAAAGCATTTGAATTATTGAGAGAAAAATGAATCGTTGCACCTATAATAGTCCACTTGATTGAGAGAAACCATTTGAAATAATGTTCGATGCGAGTAATTATGCTATTGGAACTGTTTTAGGACAAAGGCACAACAAAGTTTTTAAAGTAATATATTATGCTGTAAAACTCTAAATGATGCTCAAATTAATTACACTACTACTGAAAGAGAGTTATTAGCTATTTTCTATGCCTTTGATAAATTTAGACATTACTTGATTGGAACCAAAATGTATAGTGCATATAGATCATTCTGCTATCAAATACTTGATGTAAGAGAAGGATGACAAACCAAGATTAATTAGATGGATACTTCTATTGCAAGAGTTCAATTTTATGGTACTTGATAGAAAGAGAAATAATAATCAAATAGCTGATCATATGTCTAGACTAGAAAAAGAAATATTAACTAATTTTGCAAATGAAATTTTAGAAAATTTCCCCGATGAACAATTATATAATATTGATGAAATAAATATACCGTGGTATGCCGATATAGTAAATTATATTATAAGTGGTATTCTACCACCACATATTAAGAATCAATAATTAAAGAAATTTATATATGATTCAAAATTCTATTTTTGTATGACCCATATTTTTATAAACAATGTAAAGATCTAATTATTAGGAGGTGTGTGCCTTATGAAGAAAGTAAACAATAATTGAAAGATGTCATAATTCTAAATTTTGAGAACATTTTGGAACAAATAGAACTGCATATAAAATTTTGCAAGCTTAATTTTATTGGCCTACTCTTTTTAGAGAAGTTAATGAATATATTAAAACATGCGATAGATGTGAGTGAGTAGGAAATATTTCTAGAAGAAATTAAATTCCTCTAAATTACACATTGGAATTTGAAATGTTAGGGATTAGATTTTATGGGACCATTTATGCCTTCATTTGAAAATTTATATATATTACTTGTTGTTGATTAAATGTCCAAATGGATTGAAGCTATTGCATGGGACCATTTATGCCTTCATTTGGAAATTTATATATATTACTTGCTAATTATATGTCCAAATGGATTGAAGCTGTTGTTGTACCTAAATGTGATGCTCGGAGTGTTTCTTAGTTTTTTAATAAAAATATTTTTACAAGATATGAAATGTTGAGAGTAATTGTTAGTGATGGAGGATCCCATTTTAGGAATAAGAGAATAAAAAATTAAATAAAAATAAAATATTATGCATTGATTCTCCACTCCTTATCATCTTCAGACTAGCGGTCTAGCAGAAATATGACTTCTTAAAATAAAATGAATTTTAGGAAAAACTGTAAATCCTTATAAATTTGATTGGTCTGCTAAATTAGATACTGCATAATGGGCATACAAAACTACTTATAAGACTCCTATTAGAATGTCCCCATATAGACTTATTTTTGGAAAAACATACCACTTACCAATAGAATTGTGGCATAAAGCATTTTGTGCTATTAAGGATTTTAATTTTCATCTAAAAGATGCTAGCGAGAAAACATTAGTGCAACTCAATAAACTTGAGGAGATTAGAAATGAAGCATATGATAACACAAAAATCTATAAAGAGAAAATGAAAATATGCATGATCGAAAGAATATTAAGAAGAAGTTTGAACCTGGATAAGAAGTTTTATTATATAATACAAGATTGAATGTATTTCTAGGAAAATTGAAATCCAGATGGTTAGGACCATTTAAAATGATTAAAGTATCATTATGGAACTGTTGTTATTAAAGATCCTAAAACTGGCAAGAGATTTAAAGTTAACAGGCATCAATTAAAAAATTATTGTTAAGGACAGATGCCACATATTAAAGAAGTTTTGATGTTAAGTCATCCTGATTAAATAAATGATACATCGGGCTGATGACGTTAAACCAAGCACTTTGTGGGAGGCAACCCATATATAAATCTATATATCAATATATTATTTTTTTTAATAAATGCTTTTAGAAAATAATTATATTTATAAGATTATATATCATAAATTAAGACAAATATTGGTATTAGAGGAAAATTTGGAATCAAATTGAACAAAAAAAGTAAAAGAGTGATTTTGGCCTCTGGCACCGACAACACCGTCAGGATCGCCGATGGTGTCCCGAGAAGTTTCGCGCGTTCAGAGCAAATTTGACAAACTTTGATGGGATTTTGCTCCTAAATAACAGCCGAGAGGTGTTTTTAAAACCCTAAGAACTACTTTGGACGACTAGAAACTTCTTAATTTTGAATTCCATCGCTTCCAATTCCAGAAATACTTCAAGGTATGAAGATTTCAATAAAAGAAAGTTTATTAGTTTTGACGCGCAAAGATTATACGACAAATTCATTACAAAAAAGAGACCAATCAATGAGGGAGGCTTTATCAATCATGTATTGAGTAATTCAAGTTCACAGATTGAGAAAATCAATGTACAGAGGTGTTTGGAAGTTTAGTGCTACATTACCGCTGCAGTTGTAGTACCAGTGGTATAAAAATTCTATGCTAATTTACATGGAATTACCCAATGAGTTGTCTTCATTCAAGGTAAGGTTGTACCATTTACTTTTGTTCAAATTAATGATTTGTATATGATAAAAAATGTTCCAATCCGTCATTATACAAATTTTATCCCGATGAGGGATATGATGCAAGATTTATCTAATTTTCTGATTGATGAAAATGATAATCGGGAAATCAGAGCTAAGGGATACATTAGTTTCTCTGCTTCACTACTTAATCCAATCTAAAAACAATGGCATTTCTTTGTATTTGTAAAATTACTCCCTACCATGAAGATTAGTAGAGTTATAAGAGAAGTGTCATTTTAAACTATTGCATTCAAATGGAAAAACCCATTGATTTGGGATTGATTATTTTCAAATTTGTTTTGGGTATTATTATGAATTGGCCAATATATGGACGAGGCATCCTTCTACAATTTTCTTACTTCGCATTCAATCTCAAGTTCCATATGAAAGTTGGGAGAAAGTTTTATTACCTTGGGAGCCCATGATTCATATTGATGATAACTATATTGGGAATGGAATTGAAGCATTAGATATTATTTGGGATCATTCATCATATGCTTCAACAATTAGAAGTTCAATAGCTTTGGAGAGAAAATGAAGAAAATAGAAAGAGAACTTCAGAGTATTACGAATGTAATCAGAAATCTTAACTACCTTTTTGATCACATAGATTGGAGGATGAAGGAGAACTTTGATCATACTGGAACAATTGAAGTAGGTTTGGTGCAGATGTTCAAGAAAAATGAATGGATCAATGAAAATTTGACTGATCATTTCCCGTACCGACCATTCTACAATTTGTACGTCCATTACTAGTCTATGGGAGATATTAGACGAGGAGAAAGTACTGAAGATGAAGGAAAATAATTAAAGAAGTTAGACTCTCTAATAATTTAAAGTAATATAATTTAAAGTAATTATGTATTTAATGTAATTGTGTGGATTTTATTTGATTTACTTTACTTTACTTTGCTTTAGAACTCTATTGACTTTAATTTTATGTATAGTATTGTGTCAGCATTCTAGTGTTATGGCTTGATTTCGATGCTGAATTATAATTTAGTTACTTTTATGGATGTGAAAGTGTGATTAGAAAAATGTATTTGTAAAAAGTGTATTCTGATATATAAAAGTTAGTTTGGTGTTTTTTGTGAAAATGTTTGTTTGTTAATTATTTTAAAAAGAAAATTAGTGTTCAAAAAGACTAAATAGACTTTGGAGTAAATTGAAAGAAAATTGAAATTAGCAAAAACAGAAAAATGAATTTTCGTCCACTGGCACCGACGGCGCCGACATGGGCGTTGACAACGCCATCGACCTGAAAACCACCCAAAGACCCTTAAAATTTGTGATTTAGTAAAACACCATTTTTACCTTTGAGTCACCTTCAACCTCCAATTTTTGCACCTAGGGCTTGCTATTGCTCGAATTTGAGGTGATTTTAAGGCAAACGAAGTTTGGATTTCATCTTCCTTAAGTAAGAGCTACACTTTAAACTCAAAATTTATATTTTCACCAAGGATTTATCATACATTGCCAATATTTGAAAATTTGAAATTTCTTTGGAAGACTGAGAAAATCCTTTGGAGAAGAACTCTTACTTAGTAGATTTAAGTTTAAAACATTCCACACTGTAATTTTTGGATTTTTTGGAATTTATTTGGATTTTACCAAATTTTCGTAGATTAACATGACATTAAGAATGAGCAAAGGAATAAAAAAGGTGGATTTTGATGATCAAAAGTTTGTCAATTACAAGGCCAACATTTGCTTCAGTAGTCTACTTACAACTAAAAAAGTAATTTCAGATCAAGGATTTAAAAATCTGGGTGGAGAAGTAGAAAGAATAATCAATGCTCGACAGTGGGAGAATTTTTATTACTTTACTGTTGAGGCTATTATTGGTGTAGTGATGGAGTTCTATGCCAATTTTGTGGGACTTCTGAAGACTATGTGTTTGTTCATGGGAAAATGGTAGAGTTTACTCTAAGGAAAATTAATGAATTTTATCAGTTAGAAGAAGTGTATAGCTGCCAATACAATTCATTTTCTACTATGAATGAGACCTCAGATAAAGGTATTCCTTTTCCTACTGATGGAAGAGGAGCTTGTAAGGTGAAGAATGGTGTTATGGTAAAGTTTCCTCTTTCTATGTTAAATGTAGTATCCAAGGTGTGACACTACTTTATTTTTGGTAGAATGATACCAATAAATCATCATAGTGAGGTTACAAAGGATAGAGCCACCTTGAACTTCTGTATCCAGCATATGAGAAGGATAGATGTAGGCTCTATTATTTATAGGAACACTCGATCTATTACTTTGGGAGAGACTACTTGTGGTTTAGCACACCCTGCCCTAATCTTCACACTATCCGAATAAGCAGGAGTTGATTTTAGAGTGGATGAGTAGAAGATTGAACCTCTAAAATCTATTGGGCCTGCAAATATAAAGACTTATGAATCTCATGTTGGATGGAGATCTGGAAGTATGACCAAGGATATTCCTTCTACTTCAAGTACTACTTCTAGTACCCCTACTATCCAGGAACTTATGAAGCAAATGATGATCTAATAGGGAGATATCTTGAGAATGGAAAGTAGAATGGAAAATATGGCGACTAGAAATGCATAAAATGAAGATTTGACAAGACAAAAGTTCAAATATGATGCTTCTTATGATGATGTGATGGTCAGATACATAAGGGGTGATCACTCAGTTCAGTTTCCTACTCACCTTATTTTTACCCCATATCAGCAGCAAAATTTGGATGTACAAGAAGAAGAAGATGATGATGATGATTGTTGATGCTTTAGTTAGATTTTTATTTAGTTTATGTTTGGTTGTACTTTATTGTTGAGATTGTTTGTTTTTAGAGTGCAACTCTTTATTTTAAATGTTATGTTGAATTGTGAACTGTAGATTTGTGAGACTATTTTTACATTGAGAACCACTTTAGTATTGTTGTTAGTTTTTAGTACTTTGTTAGATGTATTTGTAGTTAAGTCTTTCTCAGCAAATTTTTATATGTATTATGTGTTATTTAATGTTTTAAGTCTTGTAGTTTTTCATATTAGCACCTGCAATATTTCAGAGTTAAGTTTCAAATCAGAACCTTCAATAGGTAAGTCTTTTCTTTATGTATTAAATGATTTCTTTCACCCTTTATTTTTTCAGTTCTTCATACTAAATCTTTTAAAATTTAAGTTTGGGGGGATTCCTTTATAAAGGAAAGAGACATAATGTTATATGTCCTCAATTAGTTATATTTTCAAAGTATTTTAAAATTTAACATGACCTTTGGTATTAGAA
>JXCR01137656.1:233007-246148 GCA_002079205.1 Phalaenopsis hybrid cultivar | reverse complement strand
ATCGAAGCAAGCTTCTACAAATACCAAAGAAGGATGGAATGAAGTATGGAGCAGATCATCCAAGAAGATACTGAGCAAGCTACAGTCTGCATCAAAACAAGCCTCTATTGGAGATGAAGATTTCACCAGAAAATTCGTCATCGTCCAGGACAAAGAACAAGAAAAAGAAGAGTGTCACTACCAAGATCGATAGCACGGGGGGGTAGGACAGGGGCTGCCTCTACTAGATTGGTTGTCTCGGATTCGGGGAAGAAAGTCCTCGAACCCTTGACTTTGTATGATTATCTTTTTGTCCCTCCGGGGTCTTATGAATATAATGGTTGTGATTTCGGCTACATTTTGACTATTGCTGGTAATAACATGACTGATTATAACCAAGCTAGTTACGATCTCGATCCCCAAAATGATCCTCAAATCGTACTTGAGTCCGATGAACTTTTTGTAAAGTCTAAGGAAGACATCAACGATAGTGCTTTTTTGTCCTCACTTTTGTTGAGGTCTAGAAAACTTCTTTAGTAGCCTAGGTCTAGCCATAGGACTTTTCTATTGACTAGCNGTTTGGTGATGTGTAGGTTGAGATTGGATTTTGTCCTTGTTTCGGGCAAGAATTCAGGCTCAAAATTGGATTTCCATGGTGGATTTGGCAAGGGGAAATGGATTGAAATGAACTAAGGGTCTCCTAGGGAAGCTCTCTGAAGAGTTTAGAAGGCCTCAGTGAAAATTTTTTACCACACCCTATTCATGGCCGTGGGGTGGATTTTTTATAGAAAATGGCTATAGGAATGCTTGGCTGGCCAGTTGAAAGGTTAGCCCCACTGCTTAGGTGTCAAGAGGAGGAGCTCTCAGCTTAAANAGGGAAATTGATTGAAATGAACTAAGGGTCTCTTAGGGAAGCTCTCTGAAGAGTTTAGAAGGCCTCAGTGAAGATTTTTTATCACACCCTATTCATGGCCGTGGGGTGGATTTTTATATAAAATGGCTATGGGAATGCTTGGCTGGCCAATTGAGAGGTTATCCCCACTGCTTAGGTGTCAAGAAGAGGACCTCTCAGCTCAATTTGGGCTGAGGTGGCCTCTTGGCATTAGTTTGGGTTTTAGCCATGTAGGGGCTCACGGCTTTGTTCTTTTAGCTTGGGTTAAGGTGGCTAACCAAGGTTTGGATCATGGTTAAAGCTTATGATGCCCATTAAAAATGGCACCATAGGGTATGGACATGTGTCCTTGATTTAACCTCTTTATTATCCCTTCCAAAGATTAAAATTAAAATTTTTACCCATGAGATAAATATCAAGGTTAACCATTGGTTGATGGCTGGCTTTAAACTCAACCCTAGAGTCTAGTATGAGGTATGGTAGGGTTCATTTGACCATACCAAGCTCAATTGGATTAGATTTGACCATAAGTCCAAGAAGGTGCATATGACCAAATCTTGTGTTTGAACTAGGTTAGGCATGTCGATTGGCCCAATTAAATATTTCATTTAGTGTAAGAGACCATTATGAACAACATTCATGAAGGGTGAAAGTCATTTTGAGGTCAATTGGTTAATCAATTTGGTGGATTTTTGATTTTTGACCCATTTTAAGCATATTGGGCTAAGTATGGGTCAAAATTGGGCTATCCATGGACTAAGTCCAAATTAATTGTTTTTTTTGGTGTAAAACATCATTATGAACAACTTTCATGAAGGATGAAAATTGTTTTGAAGTTGATTTAATGGTCAACTTGGATGGATTTTGATGGGTTTTGGTTTTAGACACAAATCAGGCATATGGATCTAATTTGGGTCAAATTTGCCTAAGCTCAAATTTATTGTTGTGTTTGGTGTAAACAATCATGATGAATAACTTTCATGAAGGATGAGAGTTGTTTTGAAGTTTATTTAATTGTCAATTTGGATGAATTTTGATAAGTTTTGGTTTTAGACCTAAATTAAGCATGTTGGGCTAAATTTGGGTCCAACCTGAGCTAGCCATGGGATAAGTCCAAATTGATTGTTGTGTTTGGTCAAAAATGACCTTATAAAGGATTTTCAACAAAAATTGGATGCCAATTTGAGGTCTAGGGCATTCAATTGTTGAGATTTGAGGTGTTAGCCAATATTGGGGCTAATTTGGGGGTTTTTTCAAAGATTGTCAAATTGACCAAATTAGACCATGGTGTAGTTGGATAAAATGAAATTAGGAATATTTTGTATTTATTGGGATTTTTTTAGGAATTTTTGGATTTTTGTGTCATGGAGGGGTATCTTGGTAATTTGGCCATTTTTGGAAATTTTTGTCAATTTTAGCAAATTTGGATGTATTCAAGGTGTTTGAAATGTGTTTTGATCAATTTTGGGAATTTTGGCAAAATTTAGGAATTTTGGCCAAATTTGGGTCCCATGGGCTATTAAGTAATTTCGAGGTGCCTAGGGGCAAAAGTCCAAGTTGGGCATTTCAAGTGCAATTGGGTAGAGAACCATTCTGAATGAGTCATAGATCAATGTAGTGTGAAGATATGGTGTACCCTAGTTCCAAGTCAACACCCGGGGTCAATCCTAAAGCCAAGTAGCCCCTTTAGGAACTTTTCTTGAGCTTCCCCCATAATGATCTTACCTACTAAATATCAGAGTCAATCCTAAGGCCAAGTAGTCCTATAGGAACTCTTCTTAAGTTCCCTCATAATGATCTTACCTACTAAGTGCTGAGTCAACACCCAGGATTGACCCTAAAGCCAAGTAATCCTATGGGGATTCTTCTTGAATTCTTTCATAATGATCTTACCTACCAAATGCTAAAGGTTAGGACCAATATGTGGAACTTCAAGTTGAGTAAAGAGAAGAGTTTTGAGTTTCTAATGATGAAAGATCATTATGTGGAATTTCAAGTTGAGTAAAAAGAAAAGTTTTGAATTTCTAATGGTGGGGGTGATCAATATGTGGAATTTCAAGTTGAGTAGAAAGAAGAGTTTTGAATTTCTAATGGTGGGGGTACTCCGGGGATTCTTCTTGAATTCTCTTATAATGATCTTACCTACTAAATGCTAGAGGTTAAGATATGTGGAATTTCAAGTTGAGTAAAAAGAAGAGTTTTGAATTTCTAATGGTGGGGTACCTCTTCAAATTTTCTAAGACTAGTCAATAGGAAAGTGGATTTCAATTGAGTAAAGAGAAGAGTTTTGAGTTTCTAATGGTGAGGGTACCCTTTCTAGTTTTCTAAGAATAGTCTATAGGAAAATCCTATGGCTAGACCTAGGCTACTAAAGAAACTTCTAGACCTCAACCAAAAGTGAGGTCAACACTCTACTTTTCCTGCTCTTCATAAATTTCCTTAATATGCATTTTAAGTTTCAGGTGGTGGAACGAGAAGACTCGCCAGGTACACTTTTACAGTTTTCACCATTGTCCTTCTTGTACTTTCATACTGTACTTTTATACCAACAAATTTGCGTGTTAAACAACGATGTCACCCTGCATGAAAACTAAAACAATTAGGAAGCCACATAACCATAACCAAAACCAAACTAAAATAAACCAAGATAACATTTTTGCATGTTAACCATAACCATAACCCAAAACCAAAATTAAAAATCAACCAAGATAAAATGGATAGCCACAGAACCAAAATAATCCCAAAACCAAAGCCAAAACCAAAACTAAAACTAAAATCAACCAAGATAAAATTCACCTCTTGCATGTTAACCAAAACCATAACCAAAACCAAAACTAAAATCAACCAAGATAAAATTCATCGCTTTGCATGTTAACCATAACCCAAAACCAAAATTAAAAATCAACCAAGATAAAATTCCCCGCCAGGATATCCACAAAACCAAAACCAAAACTAAAACTAAAATCAACCAAGATAAAATTCACCCCCACGCATTCAAAATATAAAACAACTCAAAATTTAATCACAAACATCACATAAAACCACAACTTCAATTAAATCATAACCATAACCCAAAACCAAAATTAAAATCAACTAAGATAAAACTCACCGCCATAACATAACTTGCATGTTAACCAAAACCAAAACTAAAATCAACCAAGATAAAATTCACCGCCACAACATTCGAATAAACCAAAACCAAAGCTAAAACTAAAATCAACCAAGATAAAATTCACCCCCACAACATTCAAAATGTAAAACAACTCAAAATTTAATCACAAACATCACACAAAACTACAATTGCAACTAAATTAAGACGTCTCTATCTCAAAATTTAATCACAAACATCACACAAAACCTTCAACTAAATTAAGACATCTCTATTGGATGATCAGGAATCCCTCGGAGGAGGTAACCTACGACTACTAACAAGGCTTTCTCATTAAGTTGGGTTTGATAAGTTCATTTAGACTAAGTGAATCCAATAGAAAATAGTGATGTCGAAACAAGGAAACCGTAGGATCCTAACCGGTGTCTCTCTAATCAACTTTAATATGACCTCATAAAATTTAAAAGAACTTCAACCATAGGGCCACCTGATTTGATATTATAACTTGACACACTAGATAACTCACACTCGTCACAGGAGGAGCTTGGAGCTAGCATGGTGGGCAGCACGACCATCTTCAACAACAAAACCTATCTTCCCCAGCTAAACCAATCTTCCTTCTTTAGACTTAAACAACAAAGCCATAGGACTTTGTGGTTGCTTGCTTATACAACGTAAATCCTCACCTTATCTTTAGGCCTTTGCATAGCCTTGCTATACAATATAAGCCCTAACTCGTCTTAGGATTCCGAGGTTGTCGTTTGTCACGACCTAAATCCTCACATCTTCCAGGCTATTTGTGTGATCATTTCACATGAATGTAAGCCCTAACTAATAAAATTTGCAGGATAAAACACCTAAATATGTCTCCTCAAAACTGAAGCCAAACATTAGGATAGTTTGAGAAGTCACCGAGGTTCACCTCTGGATCCATGACATCCCATAGTTCTTCTTCCTTTGGATTCTATAATAAAAGNAGACATTGCATCAGAATCATGAATACTAGCTACTCTCTTAGGATTTACCCTTTCAGAGGGCCATTGAAAACTATTAGAAGTCATTTGCTCAATTAAAGAATATGCTTCATCAAAAGGTTTTGACATTAATGAACCACCCACAACAGCATCTATAAAAGATCTCAGTGATCCTACTAATTCAATGTAAAATGTTTGAATTATTAACCAATCTGGTAAAGCATGATGTGGACATTTCCTAAGAAGATCTTTAAATCTTTCCCAGGCTTCATATATCAATTCCCCTTGAAACTAACAAAAACATATCTAAGCTTAGCGGTTTTTTAGGGTGGAAAATATTTAGCCAAGAATTTTTGTGATAGTTCTCTCCAAGTTCTAATAGATCCAAGTGCTAACAAATTTAACCAATCCTTGGTTTTATCCCTTAATGAAAAAGGAAAAAATCTAAGCCTAACAACATCATTAGACACTCCATCATATTTAAATGTAGCATAAATTTCAAGAAAACTGGCAAGATGTAAGTTAGGATCTTCAGTAGGTGTTCCTCCAAACTAATTTTTTTGTACCCTTTGGATAATAGCAGGTTTAAGCTCAAATGAATTAGCAGCAACATCAGGATTTTGAATACTCAAGTGAAGTTCATCTGCTGTTGAACTCACATAATCTTTTAAAGGTCTTTGTAGATTTTCATTTATTGGATTATCTAAGTCATTCACCATTTCTTATAAATTTTTAATTAATCTTTGTTGTTTTCAATTTTTTTTAATAGTACATTCTAATTCTGAATCGTAAGGTACTAAACCATCAGATCCATTATTTCGCATAAACAAATAAAGCAAGCAAAGTAAACACTCTAATAAAAATATTTCTTTCTGGATTTTTAATTTTAAAATTTTTATTAATAATAATAATTTTTCATAGTATATATATTATCTTTAAATTTTCTAATTTATCAAATTTATTGAATTCAACCGTTACCTTACCCACGCAACGACGTCAAAAATATGATCCAAATTTTTTGTTGCGATAGATTGTCTAAAATTTAATTAAATATAATCAATTAATATTCAAATTCTATGCAAGTATATCTATCATTATCAAGTAAAAATGGACTTTCTATTTAAGCCCCAAATACCGATCCTATAGGGAAGATTTAAATTGGAAATGACAAATTTGCTAAAAAATTCACAGAAAGTCAATGGAAATCACTGTCACTAATTTCAATTATTGAGATGTAATGAAAATTAAATTTCTAAACTATTATCAATTCAAATATGCAAAATTTAAAACATTAAATAATAATCTATTAACTATGTTTATGTAACGGAGATTCTTATGTGAAAAAGCATCCTTCCCACTATAATGAGGCTATGACAAAATGAGATGAGATAAATGTTCATAATATGTATTGTACCAAATAGGAGAAATTTTAATTCTATACCCTGATAGAGTGCATAGAAAATCATTGGCTAATCTCAGTGTTTAGTCCCTAAATCTCTGGCTAGGCTGGGAGGATACCGGCTTCCACTCCAGAGCTCCCACTTCCCTTCAACTGAAGGCTAGCTCTCGCTTCACTTTTTAAACACTAAGGCTGAATTAAAGATTTTAGTGTGTCACCCTAAAGGTTCTCCAATCCTCTACACCCAACAAAAAATATTTCTCTATTTATTTGCCCTTAATTCCATAAACGATGCTCTCCTTCATGGAATCAAATGTGATCCTTACTTTGTTGTTAAACCTCATACTCCATTTCCCGGATCATATGTTTCACAACATATTTTAACAAATCAATTGGTCAGATTAAAAACCATACTCCATTTCCCGGATCATATGTTTCACAACATATTTTAACAATTCAATTGACCAGATTGAAAACTTCATTTCTCGGATCATATGTTTCACAACACATTTTAACAATTCAATTGGCTAGATTGAAAAGTAAATTAAGTTTGGACTTAAAAAATTATCACAATCTATTCTACAATTTAATATTGACACATTTATATTATTTCTTCATTTTACCATATCTCAGAGTAGGGAGAAAGATATAGCGAACTACTCAAACATCATTAGAAAGAAATAACAAAACATAAATTTCATATATAAAAGAAAGTTCATACAACACTGATAAACAAACAATACTTATCTAAAAACTCTTTCTCAAATCAAATTCATTTGTGCAGGAAGAAGATATCTTTCATTTTTCTTCTTCTCCAACACTCTTACAGAAAGTTTTATACTAAATCTCACCATAAAAAAACTCTAAGTATGAAAGCAAAATCACTAATTGACTCTAATATGGAAGTAGAATGGAATGATGTGGTGCAAAAAATGAAATAGAGGAGTGAAAAATGAAGAGGAACGCTTTTTTTGATGAAATTTGGCCCCAAATAGAGCCCAAGGTCAGTTCTCCAAGAGGTTCCTCCAAAAACTCTTCAAAGAATCATCCAAATACATCAAACCTTCTAGAAACGGGGTCTACACCACCATTGGCGTCGTCGGCGCTGGTATGGCACCGTCGGCGCTGTGTAAAAAATCTCCGTGTTAATTTATTCTGCCCCATTGGCGCTACCCTCGGCGCTGCCGGTGCTGAGCATTTCTTCAAAAATGTCATTTTGACTCCAAATTTCAACCTTTTTGCTTTGTTCTTGCTTTAAGCCCAAGAAAATCAACAACCTACAAGAAACATCAAAATACATTTCATTAAAGTGCAATATCATCAAAAATAGGTATAAAATGTGGGTCTAAAAATGCATATATTTTTGGTGTATCAGTAGACATTTCCTATCCAATGGTAGAGCAATGATTGAAGTATATAAAGAGAAATGACGTTGAAAGTGAATGATCTGGAGATAACATTTAATGTGTTAAAACCTATGAAGCTTTCTTCTGATTATAATGATGATACATGCTACAAGATGAACCTAATTGACTATTTATGTAGCAGCAACTTTCAGGAGAGCTGTGATGTTAAATTAGTGGAACAACATTTAACTAAGGATTATTCTACAAAATTTAAGGATGAATCAGCTCTATAGGTTGAAGATAACCTGTGAATTGTTAAGGAGAAGTTTGAGATGGTTGATACTAATGATACTTGTAAAACTCTTGTTCCTTTCTTTTTGGAGTCCTCTAAACATGAGATGAAGGTACTTTCTGAAAAAAGAATTAGTCCTCCTTGGGGAAGACATCTACATTGCCTGTAATCATATCCTTAGAATTGAGCAGCTCACCAAAAAAAAAGAATTATGAGTTTCTTAAGGAACTTTAAGAAAGCTTCTGGATGGGACTTAGCTGACATAAAGAGGATTAGTCCTTAAATATGCATGCATAGAATCCTAATGGAGGAAAATAATAAATCTTGGCCAACTCCTCATCAGAGATTAAACCCTATTATGAAAGAAGTTGTCAATAATGACATTTTGAAGAGGCTTGATGTAGGTATTATATATCTCATATTATATAGTGCTTGGGCTAGCCTGATCTATTGTGTTTCTAAGAAAGGTGTAGTGAATTTGCTAGTAAATGAACAAAATAAACTGGTCCCCACTACACATGTCATTCGGTGGTGTATATGCATTGATTACAAAAAATTAAACACAACCACCAAAAAAGATTATTTTACTTTATACATTTTAGATAAGATTTTAGATAGGCTAGCTAACCACCGTTTTTTCAGCTTCTTGGATGGGTATTTATTGTAACCTCAGATTTTTGTTACCCTTGAGAACCAAGATAAGACCACATTCACATGTCCTTACGTGACTTTTTCTTTAAGGAGAATAACCTTTTAGTTATTTAATGCACATGTGACACTTCAATGGTGCATGATGTCGATCTTCTATGAATTGATTTAGCAAAGAATAAATGTAATCATGGATGATTTTTTAGTGTTTGGCTCCTCATATGATTCTTGTTTAGACCATCTGGCTAAGGTACTGAGATGTTGTGAAGAAACCAATGTTGCTCTCAATTGGGAAAAGTGCAAATTTATAGTTTCCAAAAGAAGTTTTTTAAGACACAAAATTTTGGAGAGAGGTACGGATGTAGATCCAATCAAAATACATGTGATTGAAAAAATTCCCCCACCCACTTTAGTTAGGGAAGTTAGAAGTTCCTTGGGACAAGTTGGGTTTTATTGCTTATATATTAAGTATCTCTCTAAAATCACTAAATGCTTATGTCGTCTACTGAAAAATGATGTCTTATTTGATTTTGACCATGATTTTTTAACTACATTTAGTGCTTTAATGAAAAAGTTAGTCACTACTCCCATCATTGTTTCACCCGAGTAGGGAAGCCCATTCAAATTAATGTTTAATGCAAGTGACTACACTGTAAGGGCTATTTTAGGATGAAGGCAAAATAAAATTTTTTGAGCTATATAATATGCTAGTAAGACCCTTAATGAAGCTTAGATTAACTACACCACTACAAAAATGGAGTATCTAACTATAGTATATTTGTTTGACAAATTCAAGCTATATTTTATTGGTATCAAGTGTATTGTTCATACTGACCATTCTGTTATTCGATATTTGATGTTGAAAAAGGATGTCATTCCAAGATTGATCAGAGGATTCATGTTACTACAAGAGTTCAATATAAACTTTATTGATAGAAAAGGTAATAAGAATCAAATAATGGATCCAATATCAACATTAGAATAGGGGAATTTATGTACATGCAATGAGGATATCAATGAAAATTTTTCTGATGAGCAACTGATTATTATTACTAATTCAAACTATTTATGGAATGCAGACACAGTAAATTACGTAGTAAGTGATATTTTACCCTATTATTTAACATACAATCAGAGGAATAAATTTGTTCATGATGTCAGATACTATTTATTGGATGACCCATACTTTTATTGGGAGTGAAAAGACCAAGTTATTAGGAGGTGTTTACCCATAGAAGAGGCCTAAGATGTTATTACAAAATGTCAAGCTTTTGAATTTGGGGGACAATTTGATGTATATAAAACTGATAATAATATTTCACAATCTAAATTTTATTAGCTTACTCTATTTAGGGATGTAAATGAACATATAAAGCCTTGTGACAGATGACAGAGAGTATGTAATAGTTCCAAGTGTGATAAAATGCCCCTGTTATTTAAATTGGAGATTGATATTTTGTATGTATGGGGATTAGGCTTCATAGGACTCTTCATACCTTTGTTGGGGAATCTGCAAATTTTGATAGCTGTGGACTTTGTCTTAGAATAAATAGAAGCATTAGCCTTGCCAAATTGTGAGGCTTAAAGTGTTTCTAAATTTTTTTGGAAGAAAATTTTTTGCAGGTATGGTATGTCTAGAGTTATCATTAGTGATAGAGGAGCCAATTTAGGAACTAAAGATTTGAAACATTAGTTGTAATGTATGGGATAAAGCTTAAGATATCCATTGAGTATCATCCCTAGAAAAGTTGATTAGCAAAAGTTTCTAATAAGGAAATCAAATACATTTTGAGAAGACAGTCAATCCTAGTAGAAAAGATTGGGCCTAGAGGTTTGATGATAATTTATGGGCTATAAAACACCTATAGGGATGTCTCCACATAGGCTATATTTGACAAAGCTTGTCACTTACCGGTTGAATTGGAGCACAAAACATATTGGGTTGTTAAAGAGTTTAATTACAAAATGAAAGTGGCTGGTGAGAATCATTTGATATAGTTAAATGAACTTGATTGAATTAAATAAGAATCTTATAAAAACATAAAAAGTTATATAAAAAAATGAAGAAATAACTTGATCAAAAGTTTCTTAAGAAAAACTTTTAGCTAGGACAGAAGAATTTATTGTATGATATATGATTGAAAATATTCTAAAGAAAACTTAAGCCTTTATGGTCATGGCCATTTATTGTTGTCAAGTTGTATCCTTGGTGCAATTAATATTGAATATCCTAAGAGTAGTTGAGAGTTTAGAGTAAATAAACAAAGAATTAAGGCTTACATAGAAGGAGAGACTTGTTATTAAGTAGGTTTTGATGTTGGATAATCTTGATTAGAATCTTTGGCACGTTCAGGTTGTGGACAAAACTAAGTGCTTCTTAGGAGGTGACCCAAGAAAAATATGTTGAGATTTTCATACCTATTTTATGCTATTTTTAATGATATTGAACTTTAAAGAAAGGTATTTTTGATGTTTTGTTGTAGGAACGATGGATTAGGGTTATTGGAGCAAAAAGATGCAAAAAGGAGCAAATTTAGAGCGACAAGGACCAAAATGTTGAGATTTGAATTAGGCCACCGACGGTGTTCTCGACCCCGCTGACGACAAGTTTTTTCCAAGGCTGCAGGAAAAAATTCTTCAGAAGTCTACCGACGGCGCCCTTGAGACCGCCGACGGCGAGCTCGGTGGTTATGCCTACTCATGCTTTGGATAAGGCCAAATTGTGAAGGGATGCTTAGAAAACTCTTGGGAAAGCTCATCCACAACTTTAACAGACTATTTTGGCCAAAAATTAAAAGGGGGGAGAATCTAGAGAGTGGAGGAAGTGCTAGAGAGAGTACCTAGAGGTTAGAAAGGTTCCCCGTGGTGGTGTCCGCTGAGTTTTTGTTGTTTGTAGAGTGTAGAGATTTTAATTTAGGGTTAGTTGTGAGGAATTCTTCAAGAGATTGTAAGAGTGGAGGGAAAGTGAGAGATTTCTTCCTCCTTACTGCTTTGAAGAGGAATTATGTATGTTGTAAAGAAAGGAAGAGATTCAGAAGAACTTCAAGGAGTGTTCTTGGGGAGAAATTAGAGATAAGTTATTTACATGTTGTAGTTTGTATGACTTTGATTTTATATATGAATTTTGAGTTTTGTTGTGTTTTCCCCATGAGATCTGAGTAGGTTTCTCTGTCTTTCTCCTTGTCTCAAGATCNCTCCGAGGGATTCCCGATCTTCCAATAGGGACATTTTAATTTAGTTGAAGTTGTATATTTATGATGTTTGTGATTAAGTTTTGAGTTGTCTTATATTTTGAAATGTCGTGAGGTATTTTTTTTTTGTTTGAAATTTTTGTTTTTTTTGTTTTGGTTTTGTTTTGTTTTTTTTTTAACATGCAAGTGTATGCAGTAAATAAGCATAAAAAGAAAAGCAGTAAAAAGTATNTGATGTTTGTGATTAAGTTTTGAGTTGTCTTATATTTTGAAATGTCGTGAGGTATTTTTTTTTTTTTTTTAAATTTTTATTTTTTTTTGTTTTGGTTTTGTTTTGTTTTTTTTTCTAACATGTAAGTGTATGCAGTAAATAAGCATAAAAAGAAAAGCAGTAGAAGAGTATAAGAAAGACTGTAAAACGCTGTAAACTGTAAAAGTGTACCTGGCGAGTCTTCTTGTTCCACCACCTAAAACTCAAAATGCATGTCAGGGCATTTATGTATATAGCGCTACNTGCTGTAAACTGTAAAAGTGTACCTGGCGAGTCTTCTTGTTCCACCACCTGAAACTCAAAATACATGTCAGGTCATTTATGTATATAGAGCTACAAAAGTAAAGTTTTGAAGATCTTCCTAACTCTATGTTATGTATTGGGGGGGGGCCCTTAAATTTTAAGGATAATATTATTAAGCAAAACATATTAAGTTTAATAGATCCCTAAGGTATTCACCAGTTTAAGAGTAGGGAGCAGATCCATGCAACCTTCTTTATGTCTGGTAAAAGACCTTTGGTCCATTTAAACTTTATTATGTTACTTAATAATTAATCTTGAATATGCTGATGCTTAGTGAACATTGATGTCTTGTTTATTCCCAAGAATAAGGAATTCTAAAATTATGTGGGTGAAGACCCTAAAGGGGCAAATTAGTGTTACTAAGAATACTTGGCCAAATTTTTAGTCCTAACTGGACTTGTGGTGTTTTAAAAAAAAGTTCGATTATGTTGATTTTTCTAATCCTCTTTTAACAAGTGGATTTCAACTTATGTTCACTACTAAGCCCTTAAGACCTAAGTGAATGTATTACGTGTGTGTATTAATTTTGAAAAGATTTAAAACTTTAAGTGATCATTATAAAGATTATTTTAATATTATTTTTTATTATAAAATAAGGGTGTGAAATCTTCAATTTCTCAAAATTATACCTTAAATTCAAAAAAAGTCATTTTATGCTAATGAAGTTCCCAAAATTTTGATAATTATAGGAATTATTCATTTATCTTGTAATATGGCAAAGTGAAGTGAATTTCTAC
>JXCR01137656.1:208116-232809 GCA_002079205.1 Phalaenopsis hybrid cultivar | reverse complement strand
CTCTGTTCACTGAGCAAAGAGGGTATTTTTATTTTATTTTTATAAATTTTCTACACAAAGATATGGATTTTTGAAATTCAATAGCTATTTTCTGAATTTTTTAAATATCCTATTCTTTATTCAAACCGCGGGCTGACTGGATCCTCGGATCCGTCAAAAAGCCACGCGGCGCGCTCCTATTGGACGCCGCCTTCTGACTCAGCTGCCACGCGTCGCGTAGATGACCATCCGGCTTGATCTCTGCCGTCCATTCAATACACGCGCGGATGGACGGCATCCGGCGCTCCCATTCGACGCCGCCATCTGAGTCAGCTGCCACGCGTCGCGCTGTATCGTTTCAGATATCATCCGGCTTGATCTCCGCCGTTCATTCAATACACGCGCGGATGGACGGCATCCGTTCATCATCCCCGATAGCCTTAATTGAGAACCGTCCATCTTAAAAGCTTAATATCTCCCTCATTTCTCAATGAATTTTAGTGATTATTTTTTTAAAATGTTCAACTTGNAATATGGTTGTACAAAGGCCTCAAAATATGTTTGAGGATTTATGTTGCACTAGGCAAACAACCTCGATATCCAATGGCATTGTTGTTTTAAAGTNATTGAACTTGTTGTTGTGATTAAAGTATTGCTTTTCTAAAATCTTAGTTTGCAGTTCTAAACCACTCCCTGTAGGATCGTTATCTATGACTCGAATAGAGCCCTATATTACTTGAGCGGTACATATACTTGCATTGAAAAGTGTGACTTTACAATTATTGAATATTTATTACGTCCATATTTATCTTATATTTTAAGCATATAAAAATTTGCTGTCAGGAGGCAACCAAAATTTGCTTATGTGTTATTGTTAAGAGCTTATTTTTGTGTTAATGTGTTTGTGTATTTTGTTGTGAATGATTAGGTGTGATTTTTAGGAAGATTAAGTGATTTGGTGGGACAAATTTTATAAATTAAGCAACAATCGCCAAACTTGGGTTGGGCGCTTAGGGACTATTGCCCCTAGCACTTAGGCACCACTAGGCTTATATGGGTTCTTAGGCACTGCCCATTTGGGTTTCTAAGCATCGCTTCCTTGGGGCACCGAGGTGTCTTCTTTACTTGAATTATGTAATGGTGAAATTAGCCCGATTTACCATCATTTGCATAATTTTTTCTCCTAGTTCATCTTCAGTAATTGAGATAGCTTTCCTAATGCAACCTAAATCATTCCAAATTTCTTTGATCCATGGAATACTAGTGGGTAAAAATCATCTCTTCAAGGTAAATTTCACTCCTTGAATTCATTCCTTCCCTTTTCATCTTAAATTTTTAGATTTTTATTGATAAGGGAGCTAGGGTTTGAAATTTTGGAAAACTTTGGTGTGCTTTGTTTTAAATTTCTAATTAACATATTGTTGCATCCAAATCCCTACTTTTATGTCTTTGTAATCATAATCTAATTTATTACTCAAAGGCACCATAAGCAAACGGTGGGAGATCAAAATCTTCCTTTATCAAAAATAAGTTTGTTAGCTCCAAAGTTTAGGAGCCATAAAATGACTTATTGGTATTGAAGAGTTTGATTGTTAAGCATGGATTTATAAGGTCTGGGGGTGCTGTTTAACGTATAGTAGTGAGTCTAAAATGGGAGAATTTTTGTTACAAAACCAGTGCAACACTGATTTTTATGGTGAGGGAGTTCTATGTCGATCTTATGTAGGCTTCTGCTAGGGTGGTCTTTATGAGAGAGAAGATGGTGGGTTGCTCTCCTTCATGTATTAATGCATTATATTCATTGAGGAATGTTCCTAAGAGTTTCCACTCTAGCTTCGCTCATGCATATTTTGATTTGGATGAAATTATCTAATTCCTGACTGATGGTATGGAGATATGGAAGGTTAAGAATTAAAATAGAATCAATTTTCTTTTTTCCATGCTAAATAAACTTCTAAAGATTAGCATTACTTCATTTCTACAATACTGCTCCCCTCTGCCAATCTGAGCGAGGTTATTGGGTATAGGGCCTCTCTAACGTTTGTATCCAAACATTGAAATCTATTGATCTTGCTTCCCTCAAAACTCTTGTGTTAATTTTATGAGTTGGGATGAGCAACTTCATCCTTTGAAGCCTATCTTCAGAACTTGAACTCATATAGTAAACAGATTTTTTTTTGGGCATGGGCCTTGTTTCTCCCAGCCTTCTACATCTCAGCCCTCTACTTCCTACTCTTAGCTTTGTCCTTCCAATAGTTTGGATTCTATGTTACAAAGATTGGGTAGGTCAAAAGATGATTTCTCTATCTTTTTTATGGAAGTACATGATTTGGGAGACCTCTTGTCAAATATGGATTTGTAGAAGGAAAGACAATTCACTCAACTTGCAAGCCCCTAGGCTGCTTAGCTGGTGATGAATTGAGAAATCAGTGGATTAGTGGTGACAATTCCAATGAGTTCCTCGTGTATTCTCCCTACCAGCCCTACCAGTACACCCATCAGCTGATGGAAGAAGAATCAATGGAGGACGATTCTACGGAAGATGATGATGAAGAGGAGGAAGAAGATGAAGAAGATGATGATGAGGAGGAAGATGAAAATGAGGAGGAGAATTAATGACTTTATCTTTTTTTTTGGATTCATAGAATGTTATTTTTTATTCGTTGCTACTATTTTCTTGTATTTTTATTTGCTCAGTTTTAATGTTATTATGGAACCCTTATTCCTGTTATAATATTAGATAATTCTACTGCACTATATGTTGTTATGGCATATTTTTCATTTTAGTAACATATTCTATAATATAATTGTTGAATCATTGATGATATGACAATGTGGTAGGAAGTATTATTGCTATTTAACTCCCCAGCTGAATTCATGTTATAATTGCTATACAAGTTTGGGCATAATTTGGGGGGGGGGGGGTTCATATTGTGCTTAAAAGTATTTTTCCTTAGAAAAAAGAAATTTAAGTAATTTCTTTTAGTTAAGTTAAAGATGTGGGGATAAATTTTGGACTTTCACAATCTTGGTGAAAGAGAAACATACTGTAACATTTTTTAACCTTCATTTGAATTAAGTTACAATAGGCTTATTAAACTTTGTGAATCAAAGAATGAAAATGAGATTAGAATGTTTGCTTTTAGATTGAATTAGACTTTTTTAAGATAGATGCATTTGGATGTGTAGATTGTAAGAACATAGCCTCTATAAATTAAAATTTGCAGGCTCGTCTTTTTAAACTTTTCAAGCATTTAATAAAGGAGAAATATGTAGTGTTTAATTTAAATAAATGAAGGTGAAATTCAAAATCTTTATAAGGTTGTTTCCGATATAGTCATCCCCAAGGAATTAAGCTTAAGATTGAAAAGTTTCATTCTAAAGAAAAGTGGTAGAATTTGAAAAACATTGGAGGAGAAGCTTGAGGAGAAGACTTTATAAAAAATTGGTTTCCCTAATCAAATTAATGAGCTCCATAGCACTCCTAACTTAATTCAAATTTATTAATTATTGGTAACTTAACTATTAAAGAGCTTAATTCTTTATATTTGACATCAAATGTGCTCTATTTTGCATTATTTTTTTTCTCTTATAAATAGATATAAAATCTCATTTCATTTGGAGAATTCAAAATGTTTTATGGGCTATGGTGTAAATACCTTCATTTTAAGGTCTACATTTCTAAACTTTGAGTATTTTGAAGCCAAATTTTATATAGCTTGCTATGAAGCTCACTCCCTTTAGTTATGTAAAACAATGTTTTAAATTATGGTGATACTTGAGGATAAGTAACCTTTAAGTTTAAGGGATTTTGATATGTAGATGAGTTAGTTAGTATTTCTTGATGTGTCTACAAATTTTTATGGATGAATATTTTTTTAAAGGAAGGTATTTTTATGTTTATCTTGTATGTCCAATAGGTAATTGAAGTGGGTAAATCAGGAGAGGATTTAGATTTGGATGGTACAGAGTAGCACTAGCGCCTAAGCACCAGACCATTGGCCCCTAGGCGTAAGTTTATGTCATACCAGCCCAAGAGGTTAGCGTTTAGGCACCAACCATAGGGTACCTAGGCTCCACAATACTAGCACTCAGGCACTAGACCTTTGGCACTTAGGTGCCTTCTATTTTTCAGAAAACTGAGAGTTTAACATTTACATGACATCCCATGGGTGCCTGGGTGCTAGAAACTATCTGGAGCAGTTGTTCGAGTTTATGACCAAAAGTGTGGGGGACCATGTACTAATGGAAGAAAGGTTTGGATGTTAATTATTGGAGTCTAAAAATAGTCTTTTAATGATGAAAGAAGGGGGATTGATGAGGGTTAGTTACTTGGGGATTTTTCTTACTTTAAAAAGCCATAGTTCTTCTAAGTGTTGAGGGAGTAGTGTTTCTCCAGGTAAGAGTTAGGGAATCATATGGCATGCTGATTGGATTCACCTTTTGTTATGGTAAAGGAGAAATAGTTTAGTAATTCCATTTACTTGTTCGTGTATTTCTATTACAACTAAATATTAAAGGATTTTTGATTTTATTCAATGCAATTGTTCAGTGATTTGAGCATGCTTCTTAGGAAAATTTTAACTCTAATTTGTGATGATTAAGTAGGATGATTGGAATTCTAATTGCTTGGTAGTTTCACTTATTTTACGTAATGATGATTATCTTTAATACTTTAATTTACTTTTCATTCTAGTGAATTGAATTGTTAAAACTTATTATTAACCATAAGATTTGTGAAAGTCTATAGTAGAATTAACAAGTTTAATTACATTAAACTTTTGGCTTATAGGTTGATATGCCTTAGGGGGAGGTGAAAAATGTTAAGGAAATATGTTTTGAAGAGATCATTATGGGAATTAAATTATTAAAATCATTTCTAACCTAGCTTATCTATTCACTAAGGAGTGGGTAAAGAAGATTGTTGTTCTTATTTGTTTTTAGTCTTTTAGCACTTGCAACTTTACATTACATATAGTCAGTTAACTCATTACAAGGGAGTGCCTATTAAGTATTTGATATCTCCAATTTGTTGAAGGTAGATTTACTTGTGTATGATTTAAATTTGTTGTTTGTTGTAACAAAATAGGTTAGTTTTTCAAACTTTAATTTTTGAACTTTTCAGGCTAGGACATAAAATCCGTAGGCTAGAACTTTTCCTATTTTGGATTTATCAAGTTCCATGTGCGATCAACATCCTACACTAAAATAATCCAATATTATTAATACGACACATGCACTTGTGTGAGCCTCCAGTGTGTGGTTACACTAGAAGTGGTATCAGCAATCACAAAGAAAAGTTTCCAAAACTAGAGCTTCATCTAAAATCAGCTTAGATCTTAGTTATCTAATAGAAAGAATAAGAAGTTTTCTAAGAGAAATAAATAACATGAGTTTTGAAGATGTTAGTTCCTTCATGATGGTTGGAGGTGCATAATATTTGCTTGATCAAGCTCCTCCCATGCTGGGATGAAGATGAAGCCTTGCATGCTTCAAAGAAGCTCAAGATCTTTTGCAAGAAACTCACTCTCCAAAAAAATTTTAGAATAAAAATAATTAGAAGAAAATGTTTAAGAGAAGAGAAGTCTGAGAGGGGAAAAAAATTAGTCAAGAATAACTCTGTCTTCTTCAAAAACTCCGTGCTAACCCATTAAAGACTCTCTCAATGCTGCCAAGAAAAATGCTCTCACATTTCTCCACCCCCCTAATGAGGATCTCAACACTATCTCAAATGGTTCTCCGCTCCCCAAAATTCCAGTTGAATCCCACATTTTGGTCCTCACCACACTTAAGCTTGCTGTGCAGGAGCACTAAGTTTTTTTAGGCTTAAAGTAAGCAAATCAGGTAGGCATGGATACATTAAATTTAGCTTTCACAAGTAGGCCAGATATCCAACATGGGTGGAATGGTTCCGTAGCATTATATTTTCAAGCTTGTTTTCTTTTGACATGGGGCTGCAATACCTTGAAATGAGGACGCTTGATACAAACCAACATAGGTGCATTAGAATATGACAAAAGTGTGTCCGGGCAGATATTCATGGAAGTGCTTAAACATGCATCAGGGAATTCTAAGGGTATGTATATGAGCTACATGATAGTACATATGAGTTATATAGTTACTTAGGCTTGAATGAATGTCCAAAATGTGTGAAACCAAAAATTGATGCCAACAAGGACCCCAACAAGTTTGTTGTGCCGATTAGAAACAGTGCACTTGTTAGAAGCGACTTGGTTTTTCCTTGGTAATCAAGGTAATTTTACCAACATTAGATTAAATTAATCCACACCATCAATTTAACTTTAATATCTATGTTGAAGGAAATGGCTAATTAGTTCACTTGGACTAGCCAAGAAGTTGCTCTACTTGTAGGTTCCAGCTAGTTGATCGAGGTAATCCTTTAGGAAGATAAGTACTATCAACTAAGCTTTACAAATTAATTATGGTTTCTTTGGTTGATTAAAAACTATTTAGGTAATTGAGGTGACCTAAAAAATTAGAATAGTGACATCAATTATATGTAATCTCAAACATCTATGATGCTTTCATACATAGAGCTGACTTTGGATTCAATATGGTTCTCAAAAAGTAATGCATCAAACATTTAATCAAGTAACCATAGGCCTAAGCTTTTGACATATGTCAATTTTACATAATTTTATCTACATATTATCATTCTTTTTTTGTTATTTATTGAATATATCATAATTCTATGCTTTTGGAAGTTTTTTTTTTGCTGATTTATAGGTCATATGTGCCAAACACGCAAAATAGGGCCAAAAAGCATGAAATAGTGTTTTTTAGCATCTTCAGGCCAGTTACAGGCATGACCAAACCGGTGTCTGGTGTGAACAAGCCACCATGCACCTAGAACTCATATTTTGGGCAATTTCATGATTTTTTTTAACTATTGATGGATTTGTAGAGTTTGGATGTCAATTTTGGGATCCTTAAGGTAATATCTAAACATAAATATGTATTTTTTTCATGTCGAAGGCGATCTTTGGCTCTTAAAGGCTAGCAAAAAAAAAAGTTCTGCATAAGGGACTCATTAGAAGCTCTTATAGGCAAGATTCAGAGAGAATTTTAGAGCTTTCGTAAAGGCCTTCTTCTTCCCATTGTGGAAGCCTTTTAATGAAAGAAATTAATTTATTTTATGAGGTGAGGGATTGCTACAAGCTTGGGGAAGAAACTTTATTATAAGTGTTGCATGTTAGTGTTTCTTGCAATGAAATCTGCATATTTTCCTCGCTACAGTTTTCTTGATGATGTGTGGCTAAATTCATTCCTCATGTTTCTATGATGTAGGAGTAGTGGATTTAATCATTTTTATGTTTTTTTGTAATGCTATTTTATTAGTAATTTTTCATGCTTTCATGGCCTATGATGTTGGTTAACATTTGAACTTAAACTCCTACTTTGATGAAATAGGATGTTAAAATGTATTGTGAAGCCATGACCTCTAGCTATTGTATAGTGGAAATAAAGGGTTAACCATATAATTATGAGAGGATAAACATATCCCAATGGACTTCTGCAACCATTTCAGGTGATCAGAACAATTATATCAAATTTCACAAGGATTGAGGAAAACTCAACTTCATGGATTCTAGGTTTCTTTTGACCTAGTCATAGGCATAATGAGTATTATATCCATGGTTGACAACAATCACATAGAGAAATATTGGGAAAGTCATGATCGCCACAAGCCCAAATCTTAGTGCCATGGGCCTCATCAATCTTGAAGGAGCTCCCAAAATCTTTCTATTCTTTCTATTTTTTGTTACATCCCATTCACTCTTTTTAGCTATAATTTTAGGACTTAAACCATCTTTGCAGTCATACCAACCATGGTTAACTAATTTAATAAATAGAGTTTTTTGTTTAAAAATAGTTCATAAGACTTTTCATGTTGGATGGATATGTGGACTCTTACATCACATACTATTTGACAAGTGTACGTCCACTGTATGTCAACCTACTTTAGTGTATGTTTTGGCACGTCATGTTTTTAGCACCATTGTCGTGGAAAGGTGTTAATAATTATTTATGATTTTAAGAGAACTTTAGTTGAAAGATTTACGATTTCGGTTTGACACTTGTTTTCCTAGTTTTCCATTTCTTATTTTCCATNTATATATATATATATATGTTCCACCACTTTGATAAGATAAGATAAATTCTAAAAAAAAATAATAATTTATAATTTTTGAGGAGTATAACAACAATGATGGAAAGCCTTCACAATCTTGACCCCTTGATATAAGAGCTTGGTTCGGTCACCTCTCTTCTAATGCCTATAACCCCAACTCGACCAATTACCTAAACTCTAATTGGAACATTATTGAAATTTGTGTAGAAAACCAATATTGGATGAGAACTTAAAACTAATCTTATATAAAATTAAAAGAACAAAGGTAGGGACCACAATTATCAAACTCAATCATGGGAATGTCACCTCAAATCCCCAATTGGGAGAATAACCTGTCATTATAATAATTGATAGTAACTTTAAGGAATGAATCGAACACATGCACCTAAAGTTGGTTGACCTATGCAATGATCAATTAGAAATAATAATCCTAGAGTATAAAATAAATAATTGGTGAGCACCCAAGTCAATCTTGTAGAAAGTTAGAAAAAGCAGGATTGCTACTACCTTGAAAAAAAATTGTATTTGAAGGAGTTATTGGAAGAACCGGGGAAAGAATTTTAAAGCCAAGTTGATGACTTCAAAAAATAAAAGAATCAAGTTGGTCACTTTGCTAATCAATTAATAAATGAATTTGAAGTGATGATAGAGGTAGTGAAGAGCCAAAACTTTCAATTTGAACTGTTGATATGTGAAGAGCATGTTAAGCTGGATGATTTTTGTTGGTGGATGACTTAGGAAGAATCAACTCTTCCTTTTATGGAACTCCCTTGCATTGTGAAGGACATAAACTTATGGATTCACACATAGAGGTGCCCCAAGGGGAATAGTTGGAAGATTTCCCTAGGCATGAGATTGACCACGAAGACAAAGATTAAAAACTTGAAAAACCTAAGGAGAACCCAACCAAAAATTTCCGAGACCATGAGTCATTTTTAGGCACCCGTTTCATATAACTTGTAAGGATAAATGGACCCACAAATAGAGAAGCTAATTGGGAGAAAAATTAATTTGAAAAATACTTTTAGGAATGATTATTTGAATAAACCCCCTACGTACTCTATAGAAGACTGTTATTGAGTTCAGGCGAAAAAGTTGCAAGAAAAGTTAAGTTTTGATAACATAGTGATAATTGTAGGACCAATAATTATTATTCTTATGATCATGGATTACTAAATTAGAATTTAGGTTTTAAAGAAAGCCTTTTTATCAGGTTGAGGAAGTCAAACCAAACATTATTTTGGGAGGCACTCAAGTGTTATCTAATGTCTTGAACATGATTTTACTTTCTGCATTAGTGTATAAATTTGTTTTGTAGTTTGCATTGAAATTACTTTTAAAATTTCTTTTAAAAGGAGTAGTTTTAACACTTGTTTTTGTTTGACGTGGTAACCCTTCGATTGAGATTCTTACTACACTCTGTTTTCTTTCCAATTTTTGAGACTGTTGCCTAATAAGTTTTGATTTGTACTTTTTGAGATCCATGTGACTACACTAATAGTTACTATTTCTTACACTTACCTGATTTTTCATTTACTGATAATTCTGTTATGTATGTTTTGGGAATAAAGATGTTTGGGGTGGAAGAAAAGGGTAGCTTCTTATGAACCTAAAAGGTAGCTCACATAACTCAGTAGAGAATTATAATTAAAATTTGCAACTTTTGTTGCAAAGACTAATTCAAATTTATACTTTTTATCATAGTTTACTAAAAGTTGTTAAATATCAATTAGAAAGATTAAAATTAATGAGTTGATAATAAGATATAGAGCTTAATAACTTCAGACTATACTTAAATAAATCCATGGGTTATTAAAAATTAGTAAGTTTTGTGTTATGTAGCAAAAAAAGAATGTTTCAATCTTTTATCAGTTCATTTTAATCAAGTTAGCATTATCTTAAGATAAAAATTTAATCTAAAAGATGTGGCATTAAAATAGTAAGTGTTGAGTTATCTATATAATAAACACACTCATCACCTTACTTAAAACAAAAGAAAAAGTTGTCAACCAGTAATTTTTCTTTCATGTTATCATTCTTTTACTTGCCATTTCATCTCATGTATCACAATTTTTTGTGTATTGGATGTTTCTCTATTCTATTTTATAGGTTATAGGTTCAAAATAAGTAAAATGGAGCCAAAGCATGTAAAATAGTGTTGTTTGGTGTGGTCACACCTAACTTGGGCATGACCATGCCAGATCTAGGCGTGGGCACACTATTTTCAAGTGTGACCACACTGTAGCTTAGCATGACCACAATGTTGTATGCCTAAAACTCATATTTTGCCTGATTTTATGCCTATTTTTGACCTATTGATAGAGTCGAAGAGTTTGGATGTTGATTTTCAGATCCTAAATGCAAAATCTAAACATAATATTGTAGTTTGGCATGAGGTAGGGGCTCTTGATCTCCTGGAAACTTAGAAAAAAAAAAAGTTCTACATCAGGGAGTCATTGGAGGCAATTGGAGGTAATATTTAATAAGAATTGGAGAGCTTTTCTCAAGGTCTTCATCCACCTTCAGTTGAAATAGTGTAGGGTTTCATTTGTCTTGTGAATTATGAGAGACTTGTATGAGAGGAGGGATTGCTACAACTGTATAAAACATAAGTTATTTTATGTTTCACAAATTTAAGTTTCTTCAAATGAAATTTTGCGTTGTTTATCTTGCTATAGTATTCTCACTGATGCAACACTAAATTTACTCGTCATATCTCAGTGATGTAGGGCCAATGGATTTAATAATAGTTTTTTTGTAAAGTTTTTTTGTTAGCATTTTCACATGCTTTCATGGCCAATATTGTTGGTTAACCTATGAACTTAATTTACTACTGGTCTGACCAACTAATATTTTAAATTAATCTACAAAGCTATGGACTCTAATTGTTACACAACAAAAATGAATGACTACCATAGAATTTTGATAGGATGTTCATATTCTAGTGTAAGTCTGCATTCATTTCATGGGATCATAATAGTTACTCGAATTTCCATGAAGATTGATTAAGCCTTAAATTTAGGGATTACAGGCTTCTTTGGACCTGAACATAGAACTAAAGAGTACAATATCCAAATTTACAAAAATGACATAGGAGAAATATTAGAAAAATCATGATCACCACGAGATCCAATTCACAAAGGTAGGAGTGTCATTAATGTTGAAGGAACTCACAATATCTTTTCACTATTTCTATTCTTTTGTTGCCTGCCATTCAATCTATTTTTAATAGAATCCTAGGACTTAAACCATCTTTGTACTAAAGCTAACTAGGTTAACTAGATTAGAAAACTACAACTCTTTTGTACAAGTAATTCATTATAACTTCATCATGGAATTAATACATAGACTCTTAGATCGTATACTACCCAACATGTACACTTGCATTGTACAAAAAACTTACTTGATGGTATTTTTTGGCATGCCAAGTTTCCTAATTAAATAGTGTGCTAGATAAACAATCCAGTCTATAAACATAAGATCATCCTTATGAAGGGTGTTAACTTAGCTAACCGAGGTAGCCCCATCAAAACATATGCATTATCAAATGGGTATTGTAATAAAATCCGGGTGTCCCACATTGATTAACAACTCTCTTGGTGATCAAGGTTTCTTAGAAATTTGTGACAGTGAGATTACTTATATGTAATCTAAATCATCTATGAAGCTCTCTTACAGAGAACCACATTTAAAGTTGATATGCTTTTCATCGAGTAAAGCATCAGATATTTAATCAAGTAACCATAGGCCTTAGGTGTTTTGGATAAATAGTGTGCTACAAAAATGAGGTGGTCTAGAGTAATCAAAATGGCCTGATTAAATTGGTAGCTAGATAAATAAGGTGGTCAAGTTGCATAAGATGCATTAACAAGAAGTAACAAACTAATAAAAGTAATTCTTACAAAATATTACATGACGACATAGTCGGGTATGAATACATCACTACAAGAAAAGTTAAACTAAGTGAACTAAATTAATATAACTTGTCTTATGACAATGTGCTGTAGAGCAGCCAAGTCAGTCAAATTATCAAAGTAGTTAGCTAAGCAAGGTGAGCAAACCATTAAAAAGAAACCTTCATATGAATTAGAAAAATAAATCTCACTCTGAAGATATCATGGTTAAAATCTGATATCGAGGAGTTACTTTTAGAGCATATGATTGGTGAGCTAATCCTAGTGGTCTAACCGATATGACATGACTTTTAATAAGGTGATTCAAAATCAACAAAGTCAACCAAGGGTTTAGGCAAGTAAGATAACATAACCATGGGTTGTTTAGCTTTAGATTAAACTCAAACGTATGTCTTAAAGATATTTTTAACATTCATTTATGATGAGTGGATACTATTGGTTTGGACCCCACACAAAAGTGCGTAGCTGAAAATAAATGTTAAGAAAATTGCATGGTTTCTCTTACATACGTATTGTTTATCAAAAATTTTGTTGAATGATTTCCTTAGAAAATTTCAGAAACCCTTACAAATAGTTCACATAATAGTGAGATATGCATTGCACATATTGATCAACAATTGTGTTACAAACTACATTGCTTTGAAAAAAAAATCTTAATATATCAAGTACATAAAGAACAAAATATGCTTAAGAAAAAGATCTTTTCAAGTATCTCCTATTGATAGCGAATACAACTGAAATCCATCAGTGATAACCAGCATGTTCACTCCTCTTTCATAGCTTATTTTAATCACAAAATTTCCTGGCCAGGTTGGTTCAAACTTTTTATGGCCATATTGGTGAGTCATAATGGGTCTGCGTAAAACCAATGCTATTTCTACAACTACAGTGGTCATTGGCTTAACAAATTTTTCATGAGCTTTAAAAATTCGGGCGTCATATAATTTGAGGTTCTGTTGGGCTTGAAATTTGATCCCCTCAAGTTTATCATGTTCATCCAACCTAAGCTAGATATTTTCATCAATATTAATGTTGTTGCCTATATCTACTTGATCAAATGCAATTCAAAATTCAAAGAATGATATGTTTTGAACCCAAAGGTAAATGCTTAAGGTGTAAAACTAGTCGAACTATGTTATACCATACAATAAGACAATAAAGCTTCAGAGAGTTTTTCATGCCATTCTTTCTTATTGGCACACAAAATCTTGTTTATGAGAGTAATCAAAATTTTGTTAAAAGCTTCAGCTAAGTCTTTACTATTGGGTAATAGATTACGGAATGCTTCTAATAAATTTAATGGTGATGAGCAGATAAAATAATTTTGTTGTTTTTATTGGCCAATTCATAACCAAAAATGGCACAAAATCAATAAATGATTTTTTTTTCAAGGACATGCAACACATTATTCACCTCACATTTCATAAAGGGATGGTTTCAGCTAATATAGAAAAGTAGTTGATGTGTAGAAGAATAAATTTGTGTCTATTAGAGGTTGGATGGTCAATAGGCCCTACTATATCAGTTCCCCATGACTCAAAAGGCCATGATTCCATTGTGGGATGCAATGCATTTTTGGTTAAGGATGATTAGTTTTGTTGCTTTCACTTCTTTTTTCATATTGAGTGTTGCATTTTCATATGAGGTTGTTAGCCAACTTATGTGGGGTAGTATTTTTATGTGCTATTTAATTTTAAATTGTTCATTTATGTACAAATGAGTTGAAGCAGACCTTGCCCTTTTTGACCTTGAGATTGATTGCACTTTTAGATGTCTTAAGAGATCATAATTATTTTGTAAAAGACATGTTGAGATCATTGACCCTTACACACCCATCATGAAACAACTTTTAGAATATGTCAATCAATTTGTCGACAACATTCACATGAAAATTCACTATCTTTTTATTGCCAAAAATTTTGAATTGATACCTGTCATAATCTAATTGACTTAAAATAACCTATTTATGGGGCTCTTCTCTGAAGGCCCATATCTACACATAGGAAATTTAAAATGAGGAATTACTCAAAATAGGAACTGTTATTTTTGAAGCTCAAAGGAAGAAAAGCAGAGGATGTCACAGATTTTGAGAAGAATTAAAGTTGTTTGGTGTTTAGGATTTTTTTGGGTTAGGTTTGGAGTGAATTTGGAAATTTTGGTAGATTTTTTGATATAGCTAACAATTTTGTAATTCTTAGAAAGCTAGCGGTATTTTGGGAATTTTGAGGAAAATGGGGTGTTTTGGACAAATTGAATGATTTAAAGTGGTTTGATATGGTTTTTGGAGAGAATTTGGGAATTTGGACAATTTTGAAAAATTTAGGGTTATAGGGGAATTTTGATAATTTTATGAAGATTTTTGGGTAGGAGGCTAAAGTTAGATGTCTAGGTGAAATTGATGGTCATTAGATATGACAATCATGATGTTACCCTTCTGGATTCATGAGACAAAGGGAAAACTCATTTTAGACCATCCATGTATTGGCCGTAGCCACCATAACAAAAGGCTAAGAGCTTGGGGACCACTCACATGAGTTTCCAAAAGAGTGGGGAAATGTCAAATGTCATTTATTTTAGTTTTTTGGGAATATGTATGATTGGTTCATGTGTTTTTGTGTGAGCCTAAACAACACCAAGCAATCCAAGGCTAACCTAAAACCTCACCGTCCTATGGGGGCTCTAATTGAGCATCCCCATGTTGGTTTCAACCTTCTATGTGGGAGAGGTCAAAACTAAACATGTGAAACTCCAAGAAGAGTAACAAAGTGTTTAGATATTCTAAGGGAGTAGGGTTCCATCACTAATTTTATATGATAATCAACAGGAAATTCCTATGGCTAGATCCTAGGATCCTAAGAAAGAAAGCCTAGACTTTAACAAAAGTGAGGTCAACAAGGTCTTCCTTTCACTAGAAGTACAACTTCCTTTTCTTAGGATTGTGACATGCTGATCAAACCCTCAAGAAAAAAACACACAAGAATAAAACATCCTGTTACGATAAGAAGAACTTGAACAACTAAATGGAGTGACTTGATAACAAAACAAAACCTTGACTTTTATCAACCTTGAATGATTCAAGTCTACGATAATTTGGTTATACCTTTAGCATTTTATAGAATGTAATTGATAATAGTCCTTAAGAGACCAATTCTAACTCATGAAAAAGTCAGTGGAAAATTTGAACCAACATGGGATGGTCCTTATGCAATAGAGAAAGTTTATTACAAAGATTCTCAGCAATTGATATACTACAAGGAAGAACACCTTATACATTCATTAATAGGTGGTATTTATAGAAATATTTTGTGTAAAAAAGGATGTATGTAAGAAGATATGAGAGTCAAAATTATGGTAGAATGTGTTTTTAAAATCTTTCTAAATAAGATGGAAATATAATTAAAACTAATTCCTTAAAATCTGGTTTCCATATGAAGATTCTTTCAAATTTCTTTAATTTTCTTTTGTAAACTTTTAGATAATAACTAACTCTACGTTTATTTGATTGCAGGAAATGCAATCAGGGAAGCTCACATCTTTGTGAAAGGAAGTGCATATATAGAAATCGATCAAGCTCATTTGACAAAAAAATTCAATCACTGGAGATGTGGACATAACCTGCAATAATCTTGAAGAGCCTACAATGGAAGCTGAATAAGATTCTTTAGAGAAGTTACTAGAGAAAGTGCCTCAACCGACTATTAAATCCATAGTGATTAAATTTACACTCATAAGGAATCAACAAAAGAATAAATTTCAAGTAATATAAAGAAAATACACTTAAATTACTAAAAAAATAGATGTTAAACAAATGCCCGTTGTTGAGGGGTATGTGCCAATGTAATTGTCATGGATGGTTCATGATAATGGTTTCAGATAAATTGCACCTTCTTCCATTCCTAAGATAAATTTTCAGATAATGTGCCAACGTAACCAACTTCAGCTAATGATCCTCTCACTCAATATAAGAAGGTAAGACCCTTGATCTTTGAATGATACAAACAGATCCAAACCAAGTTTGTCAATATCCTAGATGGATTGGTACTCTTCATTGGAGTCTTTTCAAATATATTGCATCAGAAGATTGTTCAGAAGATTTATAGCTTCTAGGATAGAGGCATGTTGTACCACCTTCAAGCATACCACATAGTTGTATTGTCTATATTTGTGACATTGATGATTGCATCCCTCCACTTGTGGATTTCCATGATTTTAAGTGTCCATTGTGCATGGTTTCTTTAATGAGTCCATGTAACATCATCTTTGGAAAAGAACCTAAAGTAATTTGCCTCGATGAGTTTAATGAGCTTCACTCTACATTTGTATTCATTGGAAACAATGCCAATTTGGACAAGCACCTTGTAACCTTAGTTTATGAAAATTAGGTCTCAATACCTTCAAAAGGATGAAGGCTTTGATGCTACCTTTCAACCATGCTTGAGATATTCTATTACAGAGTTCCAAGGCACTGTAGTTTTAAATGTTTAATGACTGTTCATATGTTGTGTCAGTTGATATTTGTCATTTGTTATGTTTATAAATTGGTATCAATCAAATATAGTAATGTATCAAAACTGCTTAAAATGTTTACAAGTGAATTAATTTTTCCTTTATTTAGAAGTAAACATCTTTATTGACTGAATGAATGTGATGATAAATGAGTCTTGAACTCTTATCAATAAGATCTTTAGACAAAAAAAAAATTTTCCAATTAAAACTAGTCTGAGTACCTTTGAATTTAAATGAAAATTAAGAAATTCTTTAACAGTGTGCAAAGTATAATTACTCCAAGGTGTCCTCTACTAAACTCAACCAAGAAAAGGAAAAATCACATAAACTCTTTAGAATCAATTTTGGTTTGGTCTAAATTTGGTCTAATCTGGGTTGTGTTAGACTTGATTTATGTTTTAAAGTTTGTATTAGGTTTGGCTAAACCTGAGCTTGGTTGGGTCTAAATTGGGTTAGCTTTGGGATGGGTCAGACCTAGTTTACATTTTTGAGTTTAGGTTAAGTTCGGCTAGACCTGAGTTGTGTCAGGTCTAGGTTAGGTTAGGTTTGGGTTGGGTAAGATTTAGGTTAGGTTTTAGGGCTTAGGCTAGACCATTTTATGGATTATGATTAGATCGATATGAGTCGACCTGTATCAAACCGAAACTCAAGTCCAATTCAAGGCTATTGAATTGACACAAAATAGATTTTTTTAAAACTCAAATGCTTAAATTAAAACACTTAAGTTGATAAAAAATAAAAATGAAAAGATTTACAAAATAGCGGCTGGCCGAAGACCAGAGAACAACACTATTTTAAAGCACTTTCTACTCTTTGTTCTTTACCACTAGATTACTTCAAGAACAGTGCCGAGCTCGAGTAAAGATGGGGATGAACTAAAACCTTTTATCGGTGGCAGAAGCTATCACGAGGTGCATATAACTTTGATGGTTTCAACATATCTTCATGGTTGCTAGATATTTTCGGTCATTCAATAAAGTAGATGGTTATGATGGGGATCCATGGACAAAGACCATGGATCAAAGACACAAAATTAGGGAGAATGGTCACACCTTAGGCCTGGCATGACCATGCCAGGCCAAGAAGGGGGCATAATGATACTATTATTGGTTCAAAGCCACTGGGACCCATCCAGAAGCAACATATGCCTTGGAATGCTACATATGATCCTGAAAGGAGGTCATTAAATAGACCCTTAGTATGTGAGGGTAATTATTCAAATTACAGTGTACATATTAGGATTGACCAAAATAATAAAGGAGAAGATTTGCATTTGGGTTTTATGAGATTATAGTCTTGGAATCCACTGAGGATTTTCAGATAAACCAGAACACAATAGGATAGAAAATAACTTGGTTTCACATCCAACCTAAATAGAGAATGGGGTGATTAGATTCTAATGGATAGAATTGGAGCATATCATTCAACCTAAAAATAGTTAATATAAGAGGATACTTATCTTAGGAGGAAAGTGCTATGACTCACATCCAATCAAAAATATAAATATTTAAATATTTGAATGTTTATGCTTGAAATAAAGCATAAGAACTTACATTCCACTTAAGATGAAAAGATTTAAGATTTAAAAATATCTATGCATGGCAAGAAAACATAAGAACTTACATTTCACCTATGATGGAATGATTTAAGATTTGAAAATGTCTAGGCTAAGCAAGAAAGAGAAAGAACATAAATCCCACCTGAGATGAAAAGATTTACGTTTTGAAAACATCCATGCTTGACAAAAAAGCATAAGTACTTACATCCTCCCTAAGATGAAAACATTTAGGATTTCATAACGTCAAAGGTTGGAAAGAAAGTATAAGAAATTACATCCAGCCGAAGACATAAAGATTTAATATTTGAAAACATCTATGCTTGGTTGGAAAGAATAAGGACATATATCTTAATTAAAATGATAATATATTTAGTATAAAAATGTTTTTGTTTGACTGGAAAGCACTTGGACTTACATCCCATCTTAGTTTGAAGTTTTAAGATTTATAAATGTCTATGCTTGATAAGAAAGAATAAAGACTTACAACTCACCTAAAATAGAAAGGTTTAAGATTTGAAAACTTATAGGTAGGAATGTACAAGGCTTACATCCCACCAAACACGGATGTGACCTGACCCACAATTACGTAGTAATTTAGCTATCCAAAGATGACAAAAATTTTGACCCAATTTATATTTAGCGGCTAGGGTGAAAAATCAAAAAGTTATGAAATTTTGAAAATGGTTTACACACTAAGGTTACTACGCAAGTATACGTATCGTTTTAAGTAATATAGGAGTTTCTTTAAAGACCTTAGTATCGATACCACAGAGAAGCAACGTGAGAATTCCCTTAGGCTAATTCTAGTCTACAACTATCTGGTTTTAGTTTGGAATTTTCAAAAAGTTTGGTTTTTTTAAATTTACTAATTTACAATAAAATTTATGTTAACTACATTAACTAAAAACCTAATTTAAGGAGACAAGTTAAATATCAGAGTTTTCTTATATAACTAAAATCACTTTCCCCTTTAGATTAGATTATAATTAGTGAAAGAATCAAATATTTATAGTTAAAAATGTAGTTTTGTGAGAAATATGAGCAATTATGTTCTTTATCCTCTTTGTGAGCAACAAAGAACATTTACTAATCCAGAGTTTAGTCCCTAAATTCATAGTTAGGCTGGGAAGATACTAAGCTCTCACCTTAGAGTTCCCACATTCCCCTCGCCTACAGGCAAACATCTCGCTTTTGTTTCCATACACCTAGACAAAATTGATGATTTTAGTTCTTCACCTAATCCACCTTAAATTTACCTTTTTTAGTGCATATTTTATGATCGTTTTATGCATATTTTTAGTGATATTGCACTTCAAAGGAAGGTATTTTGTATGTTTTTTTTCAGGTACATGAAATTGACATTTTCAGAAAATGAAAGAAAAATGAGCAAACATGGTGCAACTTGTACGGCGGCATAGCGCCCCACTAGCGCTAACACACCATAGACGGATGAAGTGGGCGCTATAGCACCAGGAGTGGCACTATAGCGCCAGTAACTTCCCTTCTAGAAGATCCATTGAATTTGACCAAAGTTTTTAGGGGTGTTTAAGGAAGCCCTTGGTTATTTTCAGAGATCTAATAATATGGACAAAAATTAGTCAAAAAAGAGTACTTTTTAGCAGCATGTGAAGGCTTTAGGAAGTCATACTTTTGTGTTTAAGTATATATTTTAGTGTGTACTTTGTTGTAAGTGTAAGAGTTTAGAGAATTCTTCAAGGAGACTCTAAAATTTCTATTGGGGGGAAGACATAAGGTACTTCATATTTGTGTTTATGTTTTTGTTTCTAAAACTTGGATTTCAATAACAATTTTGTGTTTTTGTTTTATTGTCCAAGAATTTTGAGTAGTTCCCTTTCTTTATCCTTGCTCATGGGAATTAATCTCGTGGGATGAGAATGGTTTAAAGATTTCTTTTTACTTTTAAAAATTGTTGTGAAATTTTCACCAATTCTTCATTAACTTTACAGTTTGGCCACTTGTGAGGTTAAAATCTGTTGAGAACCATAAAGACCCAGGAAGGATATGATTTCACCCAACTAGTGATAGTAACACATAATTCTGGGCAGAGCCGATGCGATCACCTAAGGGGGAGTGCAAATAGATATTAAGATAAATTTTGATGAGCATAAAATTGATGTTTCTAGGGTGAAGGACTAAATTCTTGTTCCAATTTTGTTTAGAATTTGGATCATAAGGGTCTCAAGTAGGCCTATAGAGAGGGCACAATGGGTAATCTAGAGGTGAGAGATAAGAATTTACTCATAACTACTACACAAGATGGTAAAAAACTCTAAATTAACCAATGTTCTTTGCTAACAACATATTTTTAGTCATTCAAATTTTACATAGATTAATATCTCATTGCAAGGGGAAAGTCTTTACATATTATTCAAATTTGTTAGAATTACTTTAATTATGTTGCTAATTATAGTTGTTTCTATTTGCATTAAGTTAGCCTTAACCATTGTTATTATTACATTTTTATTTATTCTGCAATTTAAATAGAACTTGCTTCTGAGTTTTTACAAGCCAATTTAAAAGAGTCAAACCATCCTCATAAGTTCAATACTGTGGTTTTTAAAGAAAATTCTATATTACTTGGAACCATAAATATACTTGCATAGTACTTCTAGTGTAAATTTTTATTATTTATTTTCCATATCATTTCACTTATTCATACTAGCCGCTGAATATAATTTTGATCAAGTTTTTGGTAGGAATTAAAAATACACGTAATTGCGGGTCGGGTCATGTTTTTGGAATCGTTTTCTAGGACAGGTAACTTAATTTTTTTTTAAATTGGAAAGTAAACTTTTTGATTTGCAATTTTGTTTGAATTGTAGATTTTATTTTATTAAAAGTTAAATTTCAAAAAAAAAAAATAAAAAAAATAAAAAATCTGAAAATTATAAACTCTCGAAAATAAAAAAATGAGAAAAAAATAAAAAATTCCAAAAAATTAAAATAAAGAAAAATCTTTTTTTATTTTTTTGTGTTATTTTATTTTTTGAATTTTCTCATTTATATGAGAATTTTAGCATTTGAAGGTTTAGTGCCCTACGATTCTGAATTAGAATGTACTATAGGTAAAATTTTAAAATAAGGAAGACTTCATAATTTTCAAGATTAGGAGAACACTTCACAAAATATTATTGAAACTCAAAATGTTGAAAATGAAAATAATAATTTACAAAAACCTTTAAGGGATTATGTAAACCCTGAAATTTACTTAATTATTCAAACACTTACGGTAGTGGCTAACTCATTTGATCTCAAACCTGTAATAATACAAAAGGTACAAAACAATCAATTTGGGGTAACACCACATGAGGATCCAAATTTGCAACTTGCATGTTTTTTAGAATTGTCTGCTACATTTGATTATGATGATGTATCAAATAGTGTCATCATACTTAAAACTTTTTTCCTTTTTCATTAAGGGATAAAACTAAGATGTGGTTAACTTCATTAGCATTTGGATCTATTTGTACTTAGGAGGATTTGACACAAAAATTCTTGGTTAAGTAAATTCCACCTTCAAAAACTGCTAAAATCAGAAATGACATTAGTTCTTTTACTCAGTATGAAGAGGCATCAATTTATGAAGCTTGGGAAAGATTTAAGAAACTCCTTAGAAAGTGTCCACATCATGCTTTACCAGATTGGTTAGTTGTTCAAACTTTTTATAAAGCATTAGTTGGATCCCTTAGATCTATCATAGATGTTGGTGGTGGTGGTTCGTTAATGTCTAAATCATTTGATGAAGCGTATTATTTAATTGAAGAAATGACTACAAAAAAATTTTTATGGCCTTCTGAAAGGGTAAATTCTAAGAAAATAGTCAATATTCATGATAATGATGCTATTTCAATGGTTTCTTTATAAATTATTGCATTATCTCGGAAAATAGACCAAATTGGAATGAGTTTTTCTCAAACATCTCAATTGATTGAAGAAAATTTAGTATCACAAATGCTTGATTCTCAAACTTTATTAGAAACTAAAAATGCTATTTATGACTCAATAACCCATTTTCTAATTAACGTAGGTTGGAAAAACCATCCAAACTTTAAGTGAAATAACAATTCTAGTGGTAAAAGTCAATAATGGGGGAACAATTAAGTAAACCTATTGGAAAATTAGAACAATCAGGGCAATTCTAAGTTTAGACCTACTTATCCTCCTAAATTTAGTAGTAATCGATAAGATAAGGAGAAGAAGTTATATTTAGAAGAAGTGGTGTTACAAATGAAGAATAAATTACATAGTCAGAGTGCTGTTATGGGACAAATTGCTAAAGCACTTAGCAATAGGCCTCAGGGAACACTTCCTAGTAAGGTTGAGATTAATCCTAAAGATAAAAGTAAAGATAAAGAGCAAGTTAAAATGTCCAACTAAGAAGTTGGAAGGAATTAAGTGTTGGTGTTCATAAATAAATCGAAGTTGAAGGAGAAGATAATGAAATTGAAAAACCTGAAGAAAGGATTCCTAATGAATTGGAAAAAAATGTTTCTCCAACTAAGAAAAATGAAGAGAGACCAGCACCTCCTTTTCATCAAGGACTTAGACAGTAGACACTTGACCAAAAATTTCCAAGATATTTTGAGATATTTAAAAAACTTTCAATTACTATACCTTTTGTAGAAGCTCTAGAACAAATGCCAAGTTATGCAAAGTTTATGAAAAAAATTTGCATAAAAATGGAAGTTTGAAGGTTATGAGACTTTTTTATATAGTAAAGAGTGCAATGCAATAATTTAGAAAAAAATTTCTCAAAAACTTAAAGATCGTGGCATTTTCACCATATCTTGTGCAATTAGAGAAAATTTTCATGGAAAACATTTATGTGATTTGGGAGCATGCATTAATCTTATGTTATTATCTATATTAAGAAGAGTAGGTTTAGGAGATATTTCTATTACTACTATAACCCTACAGTTAGCTGATCGGTCTATCACTTTTCCTGAAGGGGTTATAGAAGTTGTGTTGGTTAAAGTGGATAATTTAATCTTCCATATTGATTTCATTGTGATGGATATGGAAGAAGAGAACGAAATTCCTATTATTTTAGGGAGATATTTCCTAGCTACTGGACCTGCAATGATAGATTTTAAAAAAGGAGAATTAAACATAAGAGTTAATGATCAGGTGTCGGCACTATTTTTGGTGTGGGGTTTGCCCGTAAGAAGCTGTCGGTCATCGGAATTGAACTCCCGTTGCCAGCTTTGGAAGGATGTTTAAAAAAAAATTTAGTTTTGAAAAAAAATGAAGTCAAACTGACCCCATAATTTTCATAGTTTAGATGAAAAAGCACTTTACTTCAAATCCTGTATATCTATCCCAAAGAATGAACACAAGAGTTGAGGGTGAGGCTCGATCAAATAAACTAAATAAAGTTATGACATCCGTTTGGTCTGCAAAACCAATGCACTGGCCGACAAGTTCCCTTATTTAATATAAGGAATTAAATAGGGTTTATATTATGCTGGGTTCGGGAAAAGCTTCCTATAAGGGCAAGCCCTTATAGTTAACTACATCATAGATAACTGAAGTTACCTAAGAATACTCTCGATAAAAATCAATAAAAATTACCTTCAAGGAGTTCAAATGGTAAGGACACTTCAAAGATATCAGACTAAGAAGTGTGAAGGGGGATTGGTTCAAATTTGGAACATTTTGTTTTGGAGTCCAAAGGTGGAAACACTAGAGGATGTCACAGATCCGAAGGAAAACTTCAGTGACTTCCCAAGTCAATTTAGGAGAAATCATTTAGATGTTTCATCCTGCAATTTTTATTTATTAGGATTTACATGTGGGATGCCACAGATCCGAAGGAGAACTTCGGGGACTTCCTAAGCTATCCTATTATTTGGCTTTGATTTAGGAGAAATCATTTAGATGTTTCATCCTGCAATTTTTATTTATTAGGATTTACATTTGAGTGGATTTACATTTGTGTGAAGCAATCAGCACAAATAACCTTGAAGATGTGAGGATTTAAGTTGTGACACTATCCTATTATTTTGCTTCAATTTAGGAGAAATCATTTAGATGTTTCATCCTGCAATTTTTTTTTTATTTACTAGGATTTACATTTGTGTGAAGCAATCAGCACAAATAACCTTGATGATGTGAGGATTGAAGTCGTGAAAAACGACTACCTCGGAATCCTAAGGCGAGTTAGGGCTTTGATTGTACAACAGGATTGTACAAATGCCTAAAAGATGGGTTTGCGGATTTATGTTGCACTAGGAAAACAACCTTGATATCCTATGGCTTTGTTGTTTAAAGCTAAGGAAGGGATGTATTAGAGTAGATCCTCTTGCTGTTGAAGATTGCCGAGCTGCCCACCATGTAAGCTTCAAGCTCCTCGTTGTAGCAGAGTTCAAGTTTTCTAGATAATTTGGTTATAATGTCAAATCAGGTGACCCTATGGTTAAAGTTCATTAAATTTTATTATGGGCATATTAAAGTTGATTAAAGCGACACCGGTCAAGATCCCACGGTTCCATCGTCCCGGCACCACTATTTTCTATTTGAATCACTTAGTCCAAATGAATTTACTAAACTCAACTTAATGAGTT
>JXCR01137656.1:142933-169964 GCA_002079205.1 Phalaenopsis hybrid cultivar | reverse complement strand
GAATCACTTAGTCCAAATGAATTTACTAAACTCAACTTAATGAGTTCCATAATTTCATTTAGACCGTGGAAGACCTCGTTAGCAATCGTAGGTTACCTCCTCCGAGGGTTCCCGATCTTCCAATAGAGACGCTTTAATTTAGTTGAAGTTGTATTTTTTGTGATGTTTATGATTAGATTTTGAGTTGTCTTATATTTTTGAAATGTTGTGGGGGTATTTTTGTTTGAAATTTTGTTTTTGGTTTTGGTTTTGGTTTTGTTTTGTTTTTAACATGAAAGTGTTTTTATGTAGTAAGTTTGGTACGCATAAAAAAAAAGGAGTAGAAAAGTATAAGAAAGACTGTAAAACGCTGTAAACTGTAAACGTGTACCTGAGGAGTCTTCNCTCGATCAAATAAACTAAAGAAAGTTATGACATCCATTTGGTCTGCGAAACCAATGTATTGGCTAACAAGTTCCCCTATTTAATATAAGGAATTAAATAGGGTTTACATTATGCTTGGTTCGGGAAAAGATTCCTATAAGGGAAGAAAGTTATGACATCCGTTTGGTCTGCGAAACCAATATATTGGCCGACAAGTTCCCCTGTTCAATATAAGGAATTAAATAGGGTTTATATTATGCTGGGTTCGGGAAAAGCTTCCTATAAGGGCCAAGCCCCTATAGTTAATTACATCTTAGGTAACTGAAGTTACCTAAGAATACTCTCAATAAAAGCCCCTATAGTTAATTACATCATAGATAATTGAAGTTACCTAAGAATACTCTCGATAAAAATAAAGAAAAATTACCTTCAAGGAGTTCAAATGGTAAGGACATTTCAAAGATATCAGACTAAGAAAAAAAAAATTACCTTCAAGGAGTTCAAATGGTAAGGACATTTCAAAGATATCGGACTAAGAAGTGCGAAAATTACCTTCAAGGAGTTCAAATGGTAAGGACATTTCAAAGATATCGGACTAAGAAGTGTGAAGAATACTCTCGATAAAAATCAAAAAAAATTATCTTCAAGGAGTTCAAATGGTAAGGACATCTCGAAGATATCGGACTAAGAAGTGTGAAGGGGGATTGGTTCAAATTTGGAACATTTTGTTTTGGAATCCGATATCGGACTAAGAAGTGTGAAGGGGGATTGGTTCAAATTTGGAACATTTTATTTTGGAGTGCATCGGACTAAGAAGTGTGAAGGGGGATTGGTTCAAATTTGGAACATTTTATTTTGGAGTCCACCGGACTAAGAAGTGTGAAGGGGGATTGGTTCAAATTTGGAATATTTTGTTTTGGAGTCCAAACACTAGAGGATGTCACAGATCCGAAGGAGAACTTCGGTGACTTCCTAAGCTATCCTATTATTTTTATCCTATTATTTGTCTTCAATTTAGGAGAAATCATTTAGATGTTTCATCCTGCAATTTTTTTATTTATTAGGATTTACATTTGTGTGAATCCTATTATTTGGCTTCAATTTAGGAGAAATCATTTAGATGTTTCATCCTGCAATTTTTTTTTTATTAGGATTTACATTTGCGTGAAGCAATCAACACAAATAACCTTGATGATATGAGGATTGAAGTCGTGACAAACGACTACCTCGGAATCCTAAGGCGAGTTAGGGCTTAGATTGTACAACAGGATTGTACAAATGCCTAAAAGATGTGTTTGAGGATTTATGTTGCACTAGGAAAATAACCTTGGTATCTTATGGCTTNGGTCCATGCAACCTTCTTAATGTCTGGTAAAAGGAATTAGGTTCATTTAAACTTTATTATGTTATCTGATAATTCATCTTGAATATCCTGATGCTCAGTGAATATTGATGTCTTGATTATCCCTAAGAATAGGGTGAATGCCATTTGTCTTTTAATTTAAAGATTATGTTGGTGAAGACCCTTTAAGAGACAAATTAGTGTTATTAAGAACACTTCGCCAAATTTTAATCCTAATTGGACTTGTGGTGTTTTAAAAGGGTTTCNTATTAAGAACACTTAGCCAAATTTTAGTCCTAATTGGACTTGTGGTGTTTTAAAAGAGTTTGATTATGTTGATTTTTCTAATCCTCTTTTAACAAGTGAATTTCAACTTAAGTTCACCACTAAGTCCTTAAGACCTAAGTGAATGTATTAAGTGTGTGTACTAATTTTGAAAAGTNTTAAGTGTGTGTATTGATTTTGAAAAGATTTAAAACTTTAAGTGATCATTATCAAGATCATTTAAACATCATTTTGATTATCAAATAAGGGGGTGAAATCATTGATTTCCAAAGTTATACCCCAAAATTCAAAAGTCATTTTATGCTAATGAAGTTTTCAAAATTTTGATAATTATGGGAATTATTCTTTTATCTTGTAATTTGGTAAAGTGAAATGGGTTTATGCAAACTAAGCCCATTTTTTATTGCAAATTATCAAATGAGTTAATTAATATCAGAAATTACCCATTTCCCATTTTGATTAAGCCTAAATGTTCATTAAGGCCAAAATATCCAAAATTACAATTTTGCCCCTAAGGGTCCAAACTTTCATAATTTGTCAAATTTAAGTCAAATGACTTTGGAATTTTTATTTAACCTTATTGATAAGTCAATTAAGACATCAGAGGAGAAAATGTGGATTTTCAAAATTTAATTTGATTTATATAATTATTTTCATGCCAAAATGTGCATTTTCAAGGAAAATTCCAAAAGATAATCAAGACAACTCCTAATCAATTGAAATTTTTATGTCAGCTAGCCCTAGACCAGAAAGTCATTTGACCAAAATTTCATGGTTTTTTGAATTTTTTTATGTGATTTATTAAAGTAGTTTGAATTTTTTGGGATTTTAATAAAAATAAAATATTTTATATGTTAAAAACTAAGTTTTATATTTTTGGAAAATCTCTCTAAGGTTAGGGAACCCAGAGAAATTTATTTTTGTTTTTTTATTTTTATTTGATTTTTTAGAATTATTTTGGTGAAAATTCTATTTTTAAGCCTTAGAAATCATTTTAGGGTTTAAAAATAGATATCTTTATTTTTAGACCTTGGAGAAATATTCCAATAATTCCTAAGTGTTTAAGAAATAATTTGGAACATTTCCATGAGTTTAATATTTTATTATTATTTTTTATTTTTTTAATTATTAAAAATAATTAAAAATAACATAAAAATCAAGTTTTTATTTTAAATATATTTTTTTATTAATTCCCTCTGATATCAGAGAGCTTAAAAAACTAAGTTTCATAATTTTTAGAGTTATATTTTGAATTTTAAAAATTATTTAAGTTTCAAATATTATGGTCACTTTTAAAAATCAATTAAAAATATTAAATGATCTCCAAATGAGTTGAAATTTTTATGGTAAGTTTTCCTACTCATGGGCCACAATGGAAAACAAAAATCAAGTGATTTTAATCTTTGTGTGCCTCAAATTAAATGTTTTAAGTAAATTAAGGTTTGCTCAAAAAAGTAATGTTTTGATTTTTAAAAATCATGAAATTCTTTCCTAAGCCTCCTATAGTCAAAAGTAACTTACACGAATTTTTGTAGAATTTTTCAAGTAATATAGAATTTTCTATATTTGNAAAATTAGAGAATTAAGATCTCTGTCTAGAGATCTCTTATGTCTTTGGAAAAATGCTCAAATTGTGCACCTAAATAGAGGCTATAATATATAAAAATTTGGGGTCAAGGTGATAATCCAATATGAATGGAGAATTGAAAAAACCCCTAACCCTAATTTATTTTTTAAAAATAATTTATGCATCAAATTAATGTGAAAATAATTCCATATGATTCTCCTCTGTTCACTGAGTAAGAGAGTATTTTTTTTTTATTTTTATGGATTTTCTATGCAAAGATATGTATTTTTGAAGTTTAGGGGTTATTTTCTGAATTTATTAAATGCCCCTATTTATTTATTCAAACCACGGGCTGGCTGGATCATCGGATCCGTCGAACAGCCACGTAGGGCACTTCTATTCGACGCCGCCTTCTGAGTCAGTTGCCACGCAACCCACCATATCGTTCCAGAGGATTATTCGGCTTGATATCCGCCATCCATTCAATACACACAAGAATGGACGACATCCGTTCATCATCCCTGATGGCCTTATTCGAGAGCCGTCCAACCTAAAACCTTAATATCTCTCTGTTTTTTAATGGATTTTGATGATTTTTTTTTAAATTGTTCGTCTTGAAGAGACGAACACATCTACATGGTAAATATACTATGAAATCAAGCCATCATAAATGGAGAGCTCGTGAAGGGGCGGGAGAGTGAGTGACGTTATACCTTTGCTCTGAGAGGTTTGGCCTCAATCACAGATTCTTCACACCTTCTTTGGGTCCCAGGGAGCTTAGGGATGAAGCCTTTTGCTCTAGTGTAAGGCCTATATATGATTTCGACCACAGTTGGTTGAGAGCTATGGTAGAGGCTATTTCAGAGGGGGAATTGATGGGGGTTTGGCTTCTTTCGCAGAGCTATGGTAGAGGCTATTTCAGAGGGGGAATTGATGGGGGTTTGGCTTCCTTCACTGTTCTGAAGGTGTAGAGCCAATTTGTTTGAAGTTTGGTGTTGTGTAGGTTTGGATTGAAGTCTGTCCTAGTNGGGGAGGGCATTTTATAGAAATTGGCCAAAGGGAATCTTGGCTGGCCAATTGAGGGGTTAGCCCCACTGCTTAGGTGTTAAGCAGAGGAGTCTCAGCTCAATTTGGGCTGAGGTGGCTTTTTGGCATGAATTTGGGTATTGGCCATTTGGGGGATCACGGTTTAGGGCTTTAGCTTTTTAAAGTAAGGGTTGGGTCATGGTTAAAGCTTATAATGAGCAGTAAAAATGGCATCATAGAGTATTGACAAGTGGTATAACAAGTATTTTGATTTAACCTTCTCTTTATCCTTTTAAAAATTAAAAAAAAAAAGTTACCCATGAGATAAATATCTAACTTAACCATGGGTTGGTGGCTGGTTTTAAACTTAACTCTAGAGTCTAGGCTAAGTATGGTAAGGCTCATTTGACCATACCAAGCTCAATTGATTTGGATTTGGCCATAAGTCCAAAATAATGGAAGGCTCATTTGACTATATCAAGCTCTTGGTTTGGATTTGGCCATAAGTCCAAGAAGGTGCATATGACCAAATCTTGTGTTTGTACTATCTCAACTCTAGAGTCTAGGATGAGTTAAGGTAAGGCTCATTTGACCATACCAACCTCAATTGGTTTGGTGGCCATAAGTCCAAGGAGGTGCATATGACCAAATCTTGTGTTTGGAATAGGTTAGACATGTAAATTGGCTCAATTAAATATGGAATTTGGTGTAAGAGACCATGAGGAATAACTTTCATGAAGGGTGAAAGTCATTTTGTGGTCAATTGGTTAATCAATTTGGTGGATTTTTTTTATTTTTGACCCTTTTTAAGCATGCTGCGCTAAGTTTGGGTCAAACTTGGGCTAGCCATGGGCTAAGTCCAAATTGATTGTTGTTTTTGGTGTAAAACATCATGATGAAAAACTTTCATGAAGGATGAAAGTCATTTTGAAATCAATTTGGTAGTGAATTTGGTGGATTTTGATGAAATTTGGATTTAGACCCAAATTAAGCATATGGGGCTAATTTGGGTCAAACTTGAGCTAGCTTTGGACTATCCTCAAATATATTATTGTGTTTTGTCACAAATGACCTCACAAAGAATTTTTAACAAAAATTAGATGCCAATTTGAGGTTTAGGGCATTCAATTGTTGAGATTTGGGGTGTTAGCCAATATTGGGGCTAATTTGGGGTTTTGGATTTAAACAAAATTAGATGATCTAAAAGTTTCACCAATGCAAATTTATGGTCAAATGTGATGTAAAATATTGCTATGAAGCAAATACAACATTTCTTTGGGTCAATTGGCATGGTTATAAGTCCAATTGATGTGATTTGGTCATTTAGCGAGGGTATTGTGAGGGTATTGTATACCTTAGCTCCAAACCAACACCCAGGGTCAATCCTAAGGTCAAGTAGCCCTATAGGAACTCTCCTTGAGTTCCCTCATAATGATCTTACCTACTAAGTGCTAGAGGTTAGGACCAATATGTGGAACTTCAAGTTGAGTAAAGAGAAAAGTTTTGAGTTTCTAATGGTGACGATACCTTTTCTAGTTTTCTAAGACTAGTTAGTAGGAAAATCCTATGGCTAGACCTAGGCTACTGAAGAAATTTCTAGACCTCAACCAAAAGTGAGGTCAACATCAGGAAGTAACTTTTAATGTGCTTAAATCAATGAAATATCCTGATAAAGGAAAAGAAGGTCAATGTTACAGATAAGTGAATATATGATTGTTAATCATTTTCAAGAAAGATGTGAAGTCATATCAGATCCAAAAGATGAACTTTGGTACAAAAGAATTAGAAACTAATAAAGATCTTGAAAATGAATAAAAAGATAAAAATATAGAGGAGTTAAATTATGTTTAGGAAGATTTTGAAATTTTAGATAAAATAAAAAATAGTAAACCTTGATACCTTCTATGGAAAAACCTCCTGAACTTGAGATGAAGGTTCTACTTACTCATTTAAAGTGTGCACTTTTGGGGAACTCATCTACATTACATTTTATTATATCTTCAGATTTAACTGATGAATAAGAAGAAACAATATTAAAGACTTTAAAAAATCATATGAAAGCATTTGGATGGACATTAGCTGATATTATAGGATTCAATCCTTCAACCTACATGCAGATAATTATAATGGAAAATAATTATAAGTGATCCTCAAAGAAGATTAATTATTATAATAAAAGAGGTTGTTAAGAAAGAAATTTTAAAGTGGTTGGATACTGTAATTATTTATCCAATTTCAGATAGTTCACGGGTTAATCCTATTTATTATTTTCCTAAGAAAGGAGGGTTGACTGTTATTGTAAATGAAAAGAATGAATTAATTCTTATAAGATAGGTCAATGGATGAAAAATCTATATTGATTATAGAAAATTAAATGTCACCACCAGGAATGATAATTTTTCTCAACTTTTTCTAGATTAAACGTTGGATTGACTAACTAGGCACAATTATTTGTGCTTTTTGGATGGATATTCTCGATACCAATAAATACATATCGCTGCTAAAGATTAAGAGAAAACAACATTTACAAATCCTTATGGATCATTTGCTTGTATGAGAATGCATTTGGATTATTTAATTCACCTTCAATATTTAAAATATGTATGATGTCAAATTTTTGTTATTTAATTGAGAATGAATTTAATTTTGTATGAATGATTTCTCAGTTTTTGGAACTTCTTTAAATTCATGATTAGATCATTTAACAAAGGTTCTAAGACATTATGAAGAAACAAAAGTTGTTTTGAATTAGGAAAACTGCCAATTTATGGTTTTAGGAGGACCTGTTTTGCTACATAAGATTTCTAAGAAAGGCATAGAAGTAGATCCAGTAAAAATTCAAATCATTGTTGAATTACCTTATCTTCAAGAGTAAAACACATCCACATTAGCTAAACCTATTTCATTTCTTAGAATTAAACAACCAAGCTATAGGACTTCGGGGTAGTTTGCTTACGCAATGTAAGGCCTCACCTTATCTTTAGGCCTTTGTGTAGCTTTTCTAACAACATAGGCCCTAACTCGTCTTAAGATTCCGAGGTTGTCATCTGTCACGACCTAAACCCTCACATCTTCCAGGCAATTTGTGTGATCGTTTCACACAAATGTAAGCCCTAAATAAATAAAATTGGTAGGATGAAACACCTAAATAATTTCTCCTCAAAGCTGCAGCCAAAAAGTAGGTTAAACTGTGAAGTCACCGAGGTTCTCCTCTGGATCTATGACGTCCCCTAGTTCTTCCTCCATTGGATTCTATTATAAAATGTTCCAAATTTGAGTTATTCCCATTTCTTACCTTTTTTCTGATTTCGTTGAAAAGTCTTAGCCTTTTAAACTCTTTGAAGATAATACTCCCTGATTTTTATCGAGAGTTTTTTTAAGTGATTTCATTCATTTAAGATGTAATTAACTATAGAGGCTTGCCCTTATAGGAAGCTTTTCCGAACCTAGCTTAAAATAAACTATATTTAATTCTTCATATTAAATAAGGGAAATTGTCGGCAAATAAAATAATTTTGGAGATCAAACGGATGTCATATATTTTTTAGTTTATTTGATCAAGCATCATTCTCAAGTCTTGTGTTTATCCTTCGGGATAGATACAGGGTTTGAGGTATAGTGCTATTTCATTTAAACTATGAAAAATATGGGGTCTGTTTGTTTTCATATTTTTCTAAAACTTATATATATGTAAATTAAAATTTCCTTCTGAAGCGGGAGACACGATTTCGATTCTGGCGACCGACAGCTTCTAATGGGCAACTCCTCCAACAAAAATAGTGCCAACAGCTTTTGGCGACTCCACCGGCGAATAGCTTTTCTCTCCATTTAAATCAGGGAATCTTATCTTCTTACATCGGTAATGTGTTGATGTCCCTCATGAACCAAATTACCCTTCTTTTGTTGGCATACTTTACCTATTTCTATCTTGGGAAAGTACGGTCAACACTTTGGACTTCAGGAACGTGTATTCAACCACATTTGAATAGAGAGGTTCAGGTGGCCATTAAGGACGTTTTAATCTTTATGTGGGGTTGGACCCTAATAGGTGTGTTGGTGGATTAGTTCCACCTAGGAATTACGTGTTGTTAAGCTGGTCCCAGACTGGGTCCTAAATACTTCACATCTCCCATTCCAGTTTGATTTGCTGATTTATAAATTAAATTGAATTGTGACGTGCTGCGCGCGCTTTAAGATTTCCTTATATTAATCAAATTTTTCTACTTTTAAACTCCTTTTACTAAAATTTTAAACTCCCCACAAATTAAATAAAAAACTTACCCGATCTACAGATTAACCTCTGTTAATTTTTAGTGCTCGCACTAAGATTACAAAGTGTTAGCCAAATAGCTAACCCCAGAGCTTTCTCTTTTGAAGCTGCTGTAATGGAGTGCCAACGCTAACTTTTTCTTGCGACCTGACGATGAGCCACAATGCCCACAATCTCGTTCCCACCATCAATTTTGGAGTTAGATTTGAAGATCTCAAGTTCATCCTCGGGAAAGTTCCGTTCGTCGTGATGAAAGTTACAGCTCTAGAAGTCTAGGAGTCATTTGCTCAATTCAACTTGAACTGCCTTCAGAACATTCCTTCTTATAAGAAAGGTGAGACCACTACCATCATGACACCTACCAAGCCTGTTGTTCCCGCTGCTGCTAAGGGAAATAAAGTTATGATCTTTGAAGACCCGATTGATGGTTTGAATTGGGGAGCAGAGTTGATAGTGCTAATGTCACAGCTGATTCTACCGTTACACGGATAGTAGGTCATCAACCAAATAAGTCATGTCTGGGTCCAAGAATTCTATTGATTACCCCTTACAAGGATGTTCCTAAATTCCCAAGGGAAAAGATGAAGAAGTTACCCAATACTGTATCTAGTTTGCACCGTGGGGGAGCATACTTCTCTTCAACATACCGATGTTCATACCGAGACACTCCATCTCAAGACATCACTGTTAAAGAAAAGAGTGTGGATACCTAAGGTTGCAGTACCGATACTGTCCAGTAAGCCCTCAGGGCAAGATTACAGAATGAAGTCAGGGTCTGAAATATCTGATATCGTCGTAGCGATTGCCAAGAAGATTAAAGAATAGTGGCGGAGGTCCAATAGGGTCTTTCAGATCTTAAGACCATCCAAGAATCAATAATCGAGGAAAAGGTTGAAAAGCTCAGGGTTGGGAGTTCTGATTTGGCTTTGGGAGTTTCCTTGGACAATGATAAAGATTTTAACTTCAATGATTAGCTCGAAGATGATTTCATGGATGTTCATGTCATTGAAACCAGAGCTGCTACATTTTCGCGTGAGGCTCAACCTCTCATCAAAGAGAACACCATAAATGAGCTGCGTAGGGCTATCCTTCTAAGGGATGAGCTAGTCAACCAACTAGAGAAAAGTATAGAAGAGATGGCTGCATCCATGACCACCATGGCCACAATTCAAGGATAATCTCAAGAACCATAGTTAGCCTCTCCAAAGGTTAGCCAACCAGAAATTATACATATCACAAGTAAGAGATGGGAAGCTTCTTCAGCAAACAGGGATGAGCAACCAAAGAAGGATTCTCCATCTAGCAAAATACATGAGAAGGAATTTAAGCAAATGGTCAAGCAAGTTCAGGAGGCCTTAACCCAATTTAAGGGTGGTGCATTGGTTTTAAAATGTAGAGCATACTCGAAAGAATTTGATGTCGTACCCTTCCTTAAAGGTTTTGTGTCCCTGAACTTTAAGATATTTGATGGGACTAGAAATGTCAGACAGAACATAGAACATTTTTGAGGTAGTTTTGGAAACACAAGAGGTAACGAAGCCTTACTCTTCCAACGGTTTGTCAGCAGCCTGTCAGGGATTGCTTTCGATTGGTATGCCAATTTTTCAAATGGAGCAGTTAAAACATTCGCCGAGTTTGAACAATTATTTGTGAAAGTATTTTCCAGAGTGCAACATCAAGTATTTATTGGAGATCTCATGATGGAAACGCAAAAGCTCAATGAGACTTTAGTGGATTGCATCATAAGGTGGAGAAACCTTAGCATGAAATGTGAAACTCACCTACAGGAACATCACATGATTTGGATCTTACTCAAAAGCATCCATGAACTAGTAGCTTTCATACTTAAGGGACTCACCATTAAATTCTTTGAGAAGCTACTCAGTAAAGCCAACGGTCTCCAAGAAGAAATTAATCATATGGATTCTCATGAGATATCCAAGGCAACCAAAATATTTTTAAAAAATTTTGGTACAGTAGAAACTATCGATAAAGGAAAACAACCAATGAAGATACATTTAGAAAATCCTCATCAATTGTCATCATAACACACTCAACAACAAACACAACAGTATGACCAGTCTAGCCAACAATCGTCTCAGGGTGGATCATACCAACCAGATAATAAGAAAATGATCATTGAAGGATGTAGGAAAGTGGTATATTCCTTCAAAGACAAAGCTGTACCCAAAATGTTCAGAAGTCTGATGAAGAAGCCTGAATTTAGATTACCAGATTCAAAGAAACTTGAAGAGTTCAACAAGAAACTTCAACCAAATTATTTTCCCTATCACAGAGTACTAGGGCAAAATATAGAAGATTGTTTCGTCTTCAAGGATTGGTTCGAGAGAACCCTTAAAGAAAAGAATATAACAATCCCGAAAGAATATTTAAAAGAACATGAAAAAGGTTTTATAAATATGATTTTGGCCAAGCCAATCTCTCTTATTGACCCATATACTGGAAAAGATGGATGGAGTACAATCTGGAGTAAATCATCCAAGAAAATACTAAACCAGATCTAGGATGCATCAAAACAAGCCTCCGTTCAAATTCTTCAGCCTGCAAGCCCGAGATTAATATTTCATCAGGAGATCCGTCATCATCAAAGATAAAGAAGAAGAAAAACACCACCAAAAGGACTGATAGCAGAGGGGTTAGGATAGGGGCTACTTCTAATATATTGGTTATCTCAGATTCGGGGAATGAAATCCTTGAACCCATGACTTTGTATGATTATCTTTTTACCCCTACAGGGACTTATGAATATAATGGTTATGATTTTGGCTATGTTTTAACTATTTTTGGTGATAACTAAATTGATTATGACCAATCTAAATTTGATCTCCATTCCTGAAATGATCCTCAAATCGTACTTAAGTCCGATAAACTCGCTAACAAGACCGCACGAGACATCGACAATACCTCTTACGACAGCGCCAAAAGTGAGGAACCAATCCTCGAGCACCACGGTGCACCACTTTCCATCAACTTAGATCTTTCTAATAAAGAAGAAACACTAGAAGATTTAACAAAGATATCTCAAGAAGAAAAAATTACAGAAGTAAACTTGAGGAACGGGAGAGTATTACCCTCGAAAATAGCTCCGACACATAAAGGAAGGCAAATAGTCACTCGAGAAGAGTTACCTCAACCTCCGTCAGCGGAAGAAACACATAATCAAGAGAAAGTTGGAGGAACATACAAAGTGGATTACAATGTGCTAGCTCATCTAAGGAAGTTGACAGCCAGATTAAGCATCTACAATGTTCTGATCCTGTCAAAGGAGAGGAGTGAGTCTCTGATTACAGCTTTGATTGACCTAGAGATTTGCTTTGTTCAGTTAGCCAACACATCCTTAGATGAAGTTTGCTCATTGAAAGAATAGTCTGCAGTAACATTTATAGATGATAATTTGCTACTCGGTGCTGCTGACGACAATCATCCACTCTACATCTCCATTAACATTAGTAGATTTTTGTTGTCCAGAGTTTTAGTAGATTTTGGAGCATCACTCAACTTGATGAGTCTACGGACATTGGCCTATTTGTTCATTTAAGCCCAAGAGCTTATGGTAAATAAAATGATGTTAAGATGATTCAACCAAAAGGGAGAGAGAGCCAATGGATTGATTACATTAGTTACAATGGTTAGAGAACTAGCGACAACCGCTAGGTTTCATATCATCGACGTCGAGACTTCTTTCAATGCTCTACTAAGCCGACCATGGATTCACGAACACAACATGGTTCCATCGTCTCTACATCAACACATCAAGTACTAAAAAGAAGGACAATAACATTTCATCAAGGGAGATCTACAATCATTTTCAGTTCATGAAGTTGGTATTCATGAGGATGCCACGTACTATGCGCCTCTAAAGAAAACTTTCTTCTCTTGTGCAACTGTGACAAAAAAAAGTGAAGATTATGAAGAATCACAAAGAGGAAGCCATTCAACTTCGCTTTAGCAATCTTTTTCCACTCTTTTGCAGCAAATTGGTGGTGGTTCTTTTAGTCCGCGCACCCAAGATCGAGGTCGGGGACGTGGATGAGGAAGAACCAATTTAATTGTTGAACAAACTAGGCCGGCCATCAACATGTAATGAAGACAGTTCTGAAGATGAAATAATGATAAAAAAATATAAGAAACCTTAGTACAAGATATCTTTAAAAGATACAGAGCATAACAAATATGAGACAATGTATGATCGGAAAAACCACTATATGAACATCATGACCCTTACTCTGATTCTCCCTCAAAAGATCAAGAGTTTAGATGTCAAGGAAATTTGTAGCGATGGTTCAAAGCCGATCAAGTTTTATCATGCTTCTAGCTCTACTAATCTTGAAAATCATATAAATTTGGATGATGATCCTAATAAATTAATGGAATTACCTTTTGGTTATTTTTTGCCTTGTGTACAAAAGTTAATTCAACAGAGACATTTGCCAAAATAAATGCCAAAAGATAAATTACAACTTTTTGGAAAATTATGTGATATTAAAAAAGTCAAACTCCCATCTCAAAAGAGGGTCTCAGATTTGGTACAATCAGACCACTTAATGATTCAGAGTTTTGCATGGTTATTACTAGTGAATCAGGTGAGGATTGCCTTGATATAGAGGATGACTCTATTGATCAGCCGATAGAAGATGCTCTGCCAGAATTTAAGGAGAAAATTAAATCAACTATTGATGAATTGAAGAAAATTAACCTCAAGACTAAAGAACGTCCTCGACCTACATTTATAAGTTCTCTACTAACCGACGAAGAATCTTTAGAATTGATCAAACTGTTAGCAGAGTTCAAAGATTGCTTCACATGGAGTTATGACGAAATGCCAGGACAGTCAGCGGAGGTTGCAGTTCATAAACTCGGGGTGGACAAAGATATGACCCCAGTAAAACAAGCTCCTAGAAGAATGCACCTTGAAATAGATTAGCAGGTCATAGCCAAAGGGAAGAAATTAATAGACGCTAACTTCATGTGAGAAGAGCAATACCCCACATGGTTGGCTAACATTGTGCAAGTTAAGAAGAAAAATGGATAAACCCGTGTTTGTATCGACTTTAGAGATTTAAATAAAGCATGTCAAAAAGACAAATTCCCGTTACCGATACTAGAAATGATGGTGGACATCGCTTCGATACATGAAATTTTGACTTTCATGGATGGACAATCAGGATACAACCTAATCAAGATGGCTCCCGAGGATGCAACACTTACATCCTTCAAAACACCTATCGGAATTTTCTGCTACACAGTGATGTCATTTGGGTTGAAGAACGCTAGAGAGACATACCAATGTGGAATGATGAAGATTTTTGATGATCTCATTCATAATAAAGTGGAATGCTATGTGGATGATTTGGTCATCAAGAGCAAGAGAAAAATAGACCGTTTGTACAATTTGAGGATCGTGTTTAAACGGTTACGACGATATAACCTTAAAAGGAACCCCTTAAAGTGCGCCTTTGGTGTTACCTCTAGGAAGTTTCTAGGAGTTGATGTCCATCATCGGGGAATCAAGATCGACCCAGATAATATTAAATCTATCTTGGAAATTCCTCCACCTAAAACCTTAAAGAAACTACGTTCCTTCCAAGGAAAGTTGGCATATCTGGTATGCTTTATTTCTAATCTCTCGGTAGGTGTCAGCCCTTCTCGACATTAATTAAAAATGACACAAAATTCCTTTAGGAAGAGAAATACCAGTGGACCTTTGAGGATGTTAAGCAATATTTAATGGCACCTTTTGTTTTGGCAGCCCCTATCCTAGAGGAACCTTTGATACTTTATACTGCGGCCTTAGACAACTCTCTTGGAGCCCTCTTACCCCAAGTTAATGATGAGGCTAAAGAAAATGAACTCTACTACTTGAGTCGCCGCCTAATATCGACGGAGATAAGGTATCCACCTATTGAGAAGCATTGTTTAACTTTGATTTTCGTAGCCCAAAAGCTTAGACATTACATGTTTTCACATAAGATAGCCCTAATCTCAAAAGTTAATTCATGACAATATTTGATGACCTGATCAACACTCTCTGAACGTCTAGCAAAATGGTGAATTTTATTGCAATTTGATATAACTATTGTTCCCCTCCGTGCTATCAAGGGACGGATGTTAGCAGACTTCCTCGCTGCACACCCACTTCCAGTTGGGTCCCCTTTTAATGGTGAGTTACTAAACGAACAAGTATTAGAAATAGATTTCTCCAGTGCACAACACTGGAAGATGTACATTGACAGAGCTTCATCTGCAAGAAAAGATAAATGAAAATACACAATTTTACCAGGCAAAGCAGGAATTTATTTGATCTTTATCAAGCTAGGTAAGGGTATGTTGGGGTTCTCATACCACCTGACAGAGCCATGTACCAACCACAAAGTAGAACATGAAGTGCTAATTACCAGGTTGGAGTTCTCAATCTCAATGGATATAATAGATATTGCCATCTATGTCGACTCTAAGTTCTTCATCCAGCAAGTCATCCGAAAATACAAGATTTTAAAGCAAAGACTAGTAGAATACCACTGGTACACCATGAAGCTGCTGAAATAGATCCCCAACGTGACTTTCTACTGGCGTCCTAGAGGAGATAATGCTCATGCTGACGCTCTATCAAAACTTGTTAAGGAGCTGGTATGTTCCCTGGAGGATTCCATTGATATCACAGTACAAGGAAGATAAGTTTCATCTAAAGTTGACTTCGACAACTTATACAAGATTGGAAAGGGAAAAAAAATGATGGTTGCAGTTGCTGATAACAATGAAGATTGACGCAAGCCATTAATAAAATATTTGCAAACTGAAGATCAACAGTTAGGGCCAAAGATGAAAATGAAGATCAAGAGACTCGGATATTTTTAGCCGGCAATGATGTCCGACTGCATGGATACAACCAAAAGATTTCACCAATGCCAAGTGTATGGGGTGGTCTTGCACCAGCCTCTGAATGTGCTACACCCAACCATTACTTCGTGGCCATCCGAGTGTTGGGGCACAAACAGAATAAGTTTGATAGACCATCCATCTTCCAAAGGACACAAATTTATACTTGCTGCTACGAATTACTTTTCTAAATGGGTAGAGGAAGTACCGTTATGAGAGGTTAGGACACAACACGTCCTTTAATTCTTTAAAAGTAAAATCTTCTACCATTTCAGAGTACTGTGAAGAATAATTTCCGATAATGGAGCAACCATTAAAAGCCCCAAAATAAACAATTTTGTTAAACGACGCGGGATAGACTAGAAATTCTCTACAATTTACTATCCCAGAACAAATGGATTGGTCGAAGCCTTCAACGAGACACTGGTATAGATTTTAAATAAGACACTGGATGAAAATAAAAGAGATTGGCATAACAAATTAATAGAAGCTTTGTCAACCTACCGGATGACATTCAGGACTCCCACTCAGTGTACACCCTACATGCTCGTGTAAGGGTCCGAGGACGTACTACTGTTAGAAGTCCAGACGTCTTCTCTCAGAGTCGCTATGGCCAATCAACTGACAGCAGAATAAAGTGCAAAACTTAAACTTGAAGAATTAGAAATTCATGAAGGAAAATGATTAGAAGAACGACCAAATTTGGAGCTTTATCAAGCAAAGATGATACAAGCCATGACAAATTGGTCCACCCAAGGACATTCAGAGTTGGTGGCCTTGTCGTTGTGCTCAAAAGACCCATTCTTGCATGCCGCAAGATAGGTGGAAATTTCGAGACAACTTGGGAGGGACCATTTTTCGTAGAAAAGGTCTATGCAAGAGGAGCCTACCAGCTAGTAGATTTTTATAGTAAAAGACCCTTGCTACCAATCAACAGACGATACCAGAAGGCATATTACGCAACCTGACATTTTATAGCATCGCTTGATTTAAAAATTTGAAAATTTGATTGTTCTGGGGTGGTTATCTATTTGGCCAAACGTCTGTGACCGGGTCCAAATAATTTTGTATTAAAATTCACCTCAATATAATGAAAATTTTTGGAATTACACATTTCAATTTACTCCTTTCTACCTTTAAATTTGATATTCTACTAAATTAAACAAAATACATACAAGAATAAATAATTTTCTCATCAAAATAAAGTAAAATCCTCTTTAGTAAAATCCTCTTTAAATAATACACATTTCACTAATGTTTTCTTGTCATCTGCAGAGAAAAAATGCCAGGCCAGAGATTGGTCTTTATTTTCAAAGATAGCTGGAACCTCGTACTTAACGAGGAAAGGGGGTCGCAAGGCAGCACCATAGACTTCTACATGGACTTTAGTCAAGTCGACATGGACTATGACGGTCCTCTAATGGATGTGGTTAGCTGTCAGGAAAAGGAAGGGCTACCATCGCTGCTAAGGTTTGGCAACACAAAAAGTTCCTCACTGAAGTGAAAAAAATATGATGGTACAAAAAGACCTGATGAAGGGGACTGGTCGCCTACCGTCTATGATAGCTACACCAACTGGGGGCCTAGTCATTGACAATGATAAAAGACTGCCAGATGCACCACTATGGAGAACTCAACGAAGGAACTCTAACTACCAATAACATAGGGCTTTCTTACGCGAAGAGAGAAGATACCCGAAGAAGGAGAAAAATTTGCTCACCCCTATTCTTGAGGGGAACATATATCATCCAGGCATGAGAGATACCTCTTCTAGTTTGCCTGCTACGATGAGTTTGTATTTGTTATAGAGCCAGAGATAACACCAGTTTTAGATGTTCTTTGTACGGGTTGCCCGACATGCAACTTCGAGATACCTGCACGTACATCAGCTACAAGAGCATTTGTGGAGTGCTCTGACTGCAATGTCCTCCACCTTAAGTGCTACAGTACTTAAGAGGAGTATGTATCTTTTGATGTTGGATTTCAGATCACAGATTACTTGATGAATGCAGAATCATATGTCCTGTTGGGTATAGAGTTATATATTCCGTCGGACGCAGAGTCATACATATCACTACAAGCAGAGATAACGCCAGCCTGGATTCCTATCGACGTAAAAATAAGGGAACATCCTAAACAACTGCCTATCATAAGTACGATAGAATACTATAAAATGAGTAAAGTAAACCAAAAGTGATTTTAGATTTTATGAAGATGTTCAAGGAAGGTTCATTAATATACTAGAAGGCTTAGAGCTACATACCAGGGTCTTCTCTGAAAAAGATGAAAGAAGTATTCTTGACTGCATCTTTTATCTGAGAGACAGAGGTCAAGCTGGCCTCCTGATGAAAAAAACCTATTCTAAGCCATGAAAATGGATGTGTGGAAAGGGCAGGATCACCATACAATGTGGCTTCTGTTACAACTTCACTAATGATAGACAAGGAAATCCTCCTGGGATTCTGAGACATGATCAGGTGGATTTTTTACCTCCTATGATAAAGTGAATGATCAATAGGATGATCTAATGGAGCATACTACCAGCTAACTGTATTATCAACAACTGTTTTATCAACATATATGATGAAGGTGACTGCATACCCCCGCACATTGACCATCATCATTTTGTGAAACCTTTCTGCACAGTCTCTTTCATGAGCAAGTGCAACATTCTATTTGGAAAATAAATTGATATCATTGGACCTAACGAGTTCAATGGAGCTGTAGATATTTCGCTACCAGTGGGTTCAGTGCTGGTTCTTAAGAAAACAGAGTACACGTCACCAAACACTGCATTCCATGGGTGCGAGACCACAGGGTTTACGTGACCTTCCGGAGGATGGATGACAACAAAATGCCATATTAATTTCGATCAAACCCGGAGCTGAAAGAACTACTGCCTTATGAGATATGAGAGTGTTGATCCTCTAAGCACATGCAAAAGGAACTCTTGTCCTGGAGCATGGCTTAGTAGGTCTGTTCGATTAGGAGCTTGCTCCACCAGAGACACAAAGTCATAGGATTCCTTTTTACTGCATCTCATCACAGCAGATATAATATATGTTAGACATGCTCAGCCTATGATATGTACTCATAATAGGATATTTCTGGATGTACTTGGATTCAGTCAGCAAAATTGTACTTTTTGAGACTTTGACCTGCACTTAATTTGTAACACTTATTGGAGTAGATTAATGAAATCTCTTTCAAGATTTTTTTCTGTTTGTTCTATTGCCCTTTTTGTACGATGGATAAAAGCCACAGACCCATACTTTGGTTCAGACTATAATGAACAAAGAACAAAAAAACCAAAAAAATTCTTGATAATATTAAAATTCAAATAAAATCTCTCATTTGAAATCATCAACCAACTAAAATTAAATTTTGAAAACATATTTTGATAATTAAATTTGATAAAAATGACAAGAAAAGAAAATAAATCTGTTGAGTTGATTCCCTCGATTTTGATCTCTTACACATTGCTCGTGCAACATGATTATTCTTGTCTACACTAATTCTCTTCATATCCTTGCGGAATTCGACATTCTGCATATAACCTTACAAAATTTTACACATCTTCCTCACCAATGTCAATCTTTTTTGCATGATACGCATTTATGAATTCAACACCATAAACTTTCTACACTACATTCCTACCCTCGAGGCCAAATCTGAAACACTATTTTTTTTTTCACAACTTTTTAAGATTGTTATAAGGCTCCCTACATGGCATCCAAGTCCCTAACTATATCTTTGAGATTGGTATAAGGCCCCCTCCATGACATCCAATTCTCTACCTATATCTTTGAGATTGGTATAAGGTCCCCTCCAAGACATCCAATTTTCTACCTATATCATTGATATAGGTATAAGACCCCCTCCACGACATCCAATTCACTACCAATATCTTTGAGATATGTGTGAGGCCTCCTCCATGACATTCAATTTTATACCTATATCTTTGAGATAGGTGTAAGGCCCTCTCCATGGCATCCAATTCTCTATTAATATCTTCAATATAGGTGTAAGGCCCCCTCCATGACATCCAATTTTCCACCTATATCTTCGAGAATAGTATAAGGCCCCCTCCATGACATCCAATTGTCTACCGATATCTTTGAGATAGATGTAAGACACCCTCCATGGCATCCAATTCTCTACCTATATCTTCAAGATTGGTATAAGGCCCCATTAATGTTATTCAATTCTCTACCTATATCTTTGAGATTGGTATAAGGCTTCATCCATGGCATCCAATTCTCTACCTATATCTCTTAGATTGGTATAAGACCCCATCCATGACATCCAATTCTTCACCAACATCTTTGAGATAGGTGTAAGACCCTTTCCATGGCATCTAATTCTCTAACTACATCTTTGAGATATGTGTAAGACCCCCCTCCACGGAATCCAATTCTCTACTCACACCTTTTGAGATAGGAATTAAACCATCACCATGGCATCCTACTCTCAATCATCCAGGTCATCACCTGAATGCTGATTCACATCCTCTATAAAACTTAAAATCTGATAACTCAACACCCACTCTCCAATCCCCAGTGAGAGTTCCAAATCCTCGATGTTGATCAGATATTCACTTGTTAATTCCCTAGTAGAAACAAATAGTACACACAAATTCTAGACCTCCTTCTAGGTCTGTTGACTTAGGAGTCTTTATTAGTTTTGTTCACCTCGTTGGTCAACACCAATACACGTGGTGTGCTTGCATAGAGCATCACAACTATTGAGGGTCCATTTGTTGACCTCACTTTTGGTTGAGGTTTAATTTTTCCTCTTTAGTAGCTTAGGGTCTAGCCATAGGACTTTCCTGTTGACTATTCCTAGAAAATTAGAAAAGGAACCCTTACCATTAGAAATTCTACCTTCTTCTTTACTCAACTTAAAGCTCTACATATTAGTCTTAACCTCTAGCACTTAGTAGGTGGGGTCATTATGGGGATAGCTTAAGAAGAGTTACCACAGGAATATTTTACCTTAGAATTAACTCTGGGTGCTGGTTTGGGGCTAAAGCACTTACTCTCACTCACAGTCCCTCACAACCCAAAACCCAGTATTTGTTGACTTTGATCCCTTGATCTTTCAGGAAACTCATGTAGATGTTCCCCTAAACCCACTAGCCCTAGGCTAGGGTTTAGCTAAGACTAGTACATAGAGGACCTAAAATGGAGATTCTATTGGTCCATGGCTCATATAGGATGGTTGACACCCTAATTCTACTAAAAATATCCAACTAGGCCTTTTCCCCCATTTACCTAGATACCCCTTGTGGCCATAAATTTGGCCAAAGTTCCCAAAATTCCAAAATCAACCCAAAAAACCCAAATTTATCCAATAATCATTTGAAACCTTTTTAAAATATCAAAGTTACCCAATATTACCCAAAAAATTCCAAATTTACCAAAATACCCTCAAAATGGCAAAAATTACAAATACCCTTGGCAACCCAAACTTTCGTAAAACCTCCAAAAACACCCCAAATGTCTCCAAAACCAATTTGGACCCTTCAATTGAACCCAATTTGACCAAAATAACCAAATTGCCTTTAACGACCCAACTTTCTCAAAATCATCTCAAATTTCCTTCATTTTCAATTCTAAACTTAAATTTAGCTTTCATATGACCAACCAAAACAAAATCTAAGCTTAATTGGTCAATGCTTTGAGCTAAATTTTAATCTAAGTCAAACCCCCAATTTTGGCCCTATAACTTAATCCCACCAAATTGAACCCCATCGCATACTCAATTTTCCACAATTTGAATCCTAAACTCTTCATAACAATCCTACACATGAAACTTGAGCTTCAATTGGGCTTGGTGAAGTCTCAATTGCATTCAATTTTAACCCAAGTCTAAAAATTCCTAAATTTGACCCGAATTGGCCATACATCAAAATTCCACCAAATTAATTGCCCTAACCCAAAAATTGACACACAATTTATGATGAAAACTCTTCATGATGTTCCTATAGACCATTCTAAACAATCAATTTTGACTTAGCCTAAGCCTAGCCCAACATACCCCAATTGACCAAAATCCCAAAATTCTTTAAATTGAACCCCCAATTGAACTCAAAATCATTTTAATCCTTCATAAAAAATCTTCATTACAATCAGCCAGACAATTTTTATCAATCAGTTCGGCTCAAAGTCATGGTTAGCCTAACCCAAACCTAACTTTTGGTCATTTAGACTCACATTGGACCCATGCACCAGAAATGACCTAGCCATGTCAAGTTGACCAAGGCAAGACTTCTACAGCCAATTTTTAGACTCTAGTGACCAAGCTAGACTCACTTAACCCACCCTAGGTGAGCCATGGACCAAAGGTACCCTAAATCAAGGGATTTGTTTCCTAAATTACTTAAGCCAAAAATATCTTTGATAAAACCCATCACCAGCCAAAATTAATTATTGTGACAGATTTCCTAGCTTATGTGACCTCCTAGCCACCTTCTCTACCATGAACAACCACCCTAGTCACTGGAGAAGACAAAATCAAGAGCCCCAAGCCAGATTTCAAACCACCCAATTTCACCCATCCAATGTGTCTAGCTCTGATTCATGTTTAACATCTTGAAGTCCTCCACCTAAGCTTCACATTGCACCCAAATGGAGGCCATGCCAGCCAACCCAAGCTTATTTTCTTTAAACCTCACCCCCATAGCCAAGAAAAAGAGAGCTAAAATTTTCTTAAGGAAAATTTGCAAAATTACTCTTAGAGACTCTCTAAGACCTCCTCAGCTCAAACCCATCACTTTCCCCCACTGATCCCCACTGTGGAAGCTCAATTTTGAGCTCAAATTTCTGCCAAAAAACTAGGACATAACTCTACACTCCACCAAAATCAAATTGCTTGTGAGCACACCATCCCCACTGTGAAAGAAGACAAAGCCCCATCAAAGCCCCCTCATAGAGAGCCTTACCCTATACTTCAATCAACACCCAAATTTGACCTTGATCAAATTTGGGTCTAGGCCTTTCACCAAAGTAAGAGGCTCAATCCCTAGCCTCCTTGGACCTCCATGAAAGTTTCGAACATCTCTGATTGAAGCTTCCCTTCCCAGAGCAAAGGTATTGAACTTCCCCTCTTGCCAAGCCTATTTTGATTCTCTATGTGATTAGGGTTTACCATATGGATATATTCATCTCACTTAGACGAGTCTATATGATCAAACCCCAGGTCAATTGGTTGAGAAATGACAGAGATCTTAAGTTTTTAATGTGAACGGTTCATGGGTTTTGCCTAACGGGGATGATGATGGGTAGTCGTTCAATTGAGTGTGTATCAGATGGACAAACGAGATTGAGCCAGACAGCGCCTTCATACATGAATCGTGGGCCGAGTCAGTGCTGAGGTGGATGGAGGGGCCAAACTAGAGGATGTCGCGTGAAGCTTCGGAGCCATCGTAGGTTGACACGGCACCACATCTTTGAATAGAAAAATATGGATTTTTTTATTTATTTAAATGCCCATAACTTTAAAAAATTATATGTTTGAGCAAAAAAATCACAAAAAAAAATGAAAAATACCCTAGCTCTCAGAGAGTAGAGAAGAACAATGTGGAAATGGTTTGAAGTTTATTTGATGCATATTTTATTTTTAATTAATTAAATATTGTTCTAAGGATTTTGATTCTCCATCCATTCAAGTATTTTACCATGGCTTGATATTTTGGCATGCTGTTTCCTATGTCATGAGGGATATTACTTGATTTTTCCAAAGTCAAAGGAGACCCTTAGACAGAGATCTATATTTTTCAAGTTTATGCCCATCATTTGCATAAACTAATCAAGGTAATTAGCATGTTGTTTTGAAAAATCCAAGAAAATTTTGGTAGGTTCACTATGACCAGAGAACCTAAGAAAAAATTTTTCATTAGCAAAATTATTAAGAACACACCTATTTTTTATAAAACCCTAATATATAAAAAAAAATTAATTTGGGAAAAATAAAAATTTAAATGACTTGATTTTGATTTTTCACTGTAATTTGAAGTTTAGGGAACTCCCCATAAAAATTTCAAAATATTTGGAGTTCATTTGGCAACCTAGTTTGATTTTCTAAGTTAAATAACATTTTTGACACTAAAATGATTTTTAACAAACAAAATATAACTTAAAAAATTAAAAAATTGCTTTTGAGAGTTCTTTATGATTAGAGGTATTTTTTAAAAATAAAATTGTAATTAAAATAAAATTTTTATTTTTTTAAGCATATCTTGAATATTCAAATAATAAAAAATAATAATAAAAGTCATAAAAATAATAAAATTCATGAAAATATTCTAAATTATTTTCCTAAGCACTTGGAAGCAATTGGAATATTTTTCCTAATTTTCTAAGTGAACAAATTGAATTTTAAACCTTAAAAATAATTTTTAAGAGCTAAAAAAGGATTTCCCTTAATTTCTCACAAAAATAATTCTAATAATTCAAAGAAAAATCATAAAAATTTAAAATTTATTTTTTTGTGTTTTTTATGCCATAGAGATTTAATATATTTAAAAAATTTAATTTTTCACATTTGAAATATTTTATAATTAATTATCACTATATAAATAAAAATAATTTTAATAATTCAAATAAAATGGAAAAAATCATGAAATTTTGTCCAAGTTGTTCTCTAGTCCTGGTTTACGTCTTGTAAAAGTTTCAAGTGATTAAGCTTTTCCTTAGTTAAGTTATTAAATTTTCTTTGAAAAATCCTATTTTTACATGTAAAAAATAATTTAAATTAAATTAACTTTTGAAAAATCAAATTTTCACCTCATATGTGCTAATTGACTCATTAGTGAGGCAGGATAAAAATTCTAAAGTCATTTGAATTATATTTAATGAATTATGAAGTGATAGAGCCTTAGGGGTAAAAGTGCTATTTTGAAAATCTAGCCCTAATTAACATTTAGGCTTAATTTAAAAGGGGTAAGATGGGAAAACTTTGATCTCAATTAATATTTTCAAAATATTGAAACATAAGGGATTAATTGATAGAAATGAATTTCACTTTTCTTAATTAAAGGATAAATTTGCAAATTTGTAAATTACTAAAATTTGGAGATATATTAAATTAAATGATCCTAGACTTAAGGGTATGATTTTGGATGCTAATAACTCACTAATTTAATAGCCCTATTTGGTGTCTAAATAACACTCAAATATTTTGATGATGAATTACTATCACTTAAAATTCAATTTCTTTAAAAAATTACTAATATGTCCACCAAGGTCCTAAGGGCTTAGTAGTGACCGAGGCTTAATCAAATTTGGTTAAATAAGGATTAGAAAAGTTAATGTAACTAAAAATTGAACACCTTTATAAAATTACAAGCCAAAGTCAATGCCAAAATTGGTGAAGTGTCCTAATAGTATTAACTTGCCCCTTTTAAAGGTCTTCACCCACATAATTATCAAATTAAATGATGAATGATAATAACCCTACCCATAAAGATAATTGAAACATCGATATTCACTGAACAGTAGAGGTATTTACAGGATGAATTATTAAGCAACATAATAAGTTTAAATGAGCTTGAAATTTTTCATCAGGTGGTGAGAGGGAAGCATGGACCTGCTTCTTTCTCCAGACCTTTTGGATACCTCGAAGGTCTACTAAACTTAGTGTGTTTTGCTTAATGAAATCATCCTCAAATGAATAAAAAGGGGCTAACTAAGATATGATTTAGGATTTTGTAGATCACCAGAACCTTATCTTTCTCCTCTACATAAAATGCTTTTGATATAAAAATGCTCTCACATGCATTTTGAGTTTCAGGTGAAGATGATGGGAAGACCATCCATGTAAACTTGTATTGTAATTTATTTTACATGCATTTCTAGTTTCTTGTACTTTACTTCTCAATACATTACTGTACTTACTCACCTACATGTATGAATAAAAAACACGAACCTGCATGTTAAACAAAGATGTCTCCCTGCTTGAAAACTAAAACTGCTGGAATAGTCGCAAAACCAAAACCAAAACTAAAATCAACCAAGATAAGTATCACCGCCACAACATTCAAAATATAAAACAACTCAAAATTTAATCACAAACATCACAAAACAACCATTGCAACTAAATTAAGGCGTCTCTATCTGATGAGCGGGAATCTCTCGGAGGAGGTAACCTACGGTAGCTAACGAGGCCTCCCACGGTCTAAATGAAAATATAGAACTCATTAAGTTGAGTTTAGTAAATTCATTTGTACTAAGTGAATCTAATAGAAAATAGTGGTATCAGAATGAGGGAACCGTAGGATCCTAATCGTTGTCTCTCTAATCAACTTTAATATTCCCCATAATATTTAAAGAACTACAACCAAAGGGTCATCTGATTTAACATCATGACCTGACACCTTTATGAACTCAAATTTGCCACGACGAGGAGCTTGGAGCTAGCATTATGGGCAGCATGGCCATCTTCAACAACAAAACATGTCTACATCAGCTAAACACATTTCCTTCCTTAGAATTAAACAACCAAGCCATAGGACATTGGGGAAGTTCGATAATGCAACGTAAACCCACACCTTATCTTTAGGCCGATGTGTAGCTCTGTTATACAATATAATCCCTAACCCATCTTAGGATTCTGAGGTTGTCGTCTATCACAACCTAAACCCTCACATCTTCTAGGCTATTTGTGTGATCATTTCACACAAATGTAAGCCCTAAAAAAATAAAATTGATAGGATGAAACACCAAAATAATTTCTCCTTAAAATTGAAGCAAAAAAAAATAGGATAGGCTGGGAAGTCACTTAGGTTCTCCTCCGGATCAATGACATCCCTTAGTTCTTCCTCCCTTGGATTTTATAATAAAATGTTCCAAATTTGAGATATTCTCATTTCATACCTCTTTGTCTGATTTCATTGAAAAGTCCTTTCCTTTCGAACTCATTGAAGATAATATTCCCTGATTTTTATCGAGAGTTTTTTTAAGTGACTTCAGTCATTTAAGATGTAACTAACTATAGGGGCTTGTCCTTATAGGAAGCTTTTCCAAACTCAGCTTAAAATAAACCCTATTTAATTCTTCATATTAAATAGAAGAAATTATAAACAAATAAAATGGTTTCGTAGACCACACCAATGTCTTATATTTCTTAGTTTATTTGATCGAGCCTCATCCTCAAGTCTTGTATTTGTCCATCAGGATAGATACAAGGTTTGAGGTATACTGCTCTTTAATTTAAAATATGAAAAATATGGGGTCAGTTTGATTTCATATTTTTTCTAAAACTTATATATATATATATATAT